>JAOTRO020000017.1:4142454-4153061 GCA_028566515.2 Pyracantha coccinea | reverse complement strand
CAACGAGAACGATTAAAAATCTTATTCGAAATTACAAATAAAATTATTTTGTATTATTTTATAAAATAAAAAATATTAATATTTTATTACCTATTACCATAACTAATCAGTTTAAAAATGAAGATGCAAAAGACAATTACTGTTTATTAAATATAATTTTTATTCACGGAAGGCTATTCAATAATGAGTTGTCCTGTGGGACCTTGGCAACGCGACAATTTTTATTCACGGGAAGGTATTCAATACTGATTTGTCATATCGGACCTTGGCAACGCGACAGTTTTTATGCACGGGAAGTTATTCAATACTGAGTTGTCATATGAGACCTTTAATTGTCAGTGTGGACGCAAAATTGTCTCCTGATGGGGGGTGGACATGCTGAAAGCGTTAAACATGTGAAACAAGTTAGTAATCAAAACACTTTTACCACCGTTTCACTCCCTATAAATAACGAGATATGATTCTCATACGATTTTTTTTTTGGATTTTGGGAATCCTTTAATTCTGTTCTTTCTACATAGTGTAGTAGAAATTATTTTAAATTATATTGGTTAAAATTGAACACAAACAATACTTGAAGAAAACTGATCACACCATGTACAATGAACAGACAAGATTAAAAGATCTTTGAAATCCTCACAAAGAGAATCCGATGAGATTCTATCTCAAAAATAACATAGCACGCCACTTCTTCGACTCATGCTATACAATTAAAAAGCCGGTTCACCTTCTCCAAATTAGGAATAAAATGTCATCATCATCTCAACCTCATACCTCATAAATAATTCTTTAGGGAGATTATTTTTTTGGAAGCTTTTATGAATAAGGTTTGAACTAAGTTTATTTTAACAAAATATTATGGTATAACTTTGTTTAGTGAAAAAGATTGAATATTAATGTAAAATCCATAAATTATAATAAAAATGACAAAAGAACTTAAATTTTAATATAAAACAAATATATAAAAAAAAAACAACCGATGTGCGGGACCTGTGCGTTCATAACAGACACTGTTTATAAAACCAAACAGTACTACAATATTTATGAAACTTAACGGTACTACACTGTTTATGAAACTGAATTATACTAGACTACTTATGAAACTGAACTGTACTATACTATATATTAGTTCAGTTTCATAAATAATGCCTAATTCTTGGTCCACTTTCATAAATAGTGCACGGCTCCAGTTTCATAAATAGTGTATAGTAATTGGTACATTTTTCATAAATAGTGTCTTTCTTGGTACATTTTCATAAATAGTGCCTAGTTGTTTGTCCACTTTCATAAATAGTGTATAGTCTAGTTTCATAAATAATTTCCACCTATTGGTTCAGTTTCAGAAATAGTGTCTAATTATTGGTTTCATTTCATATATAATGTCTACTTATTGGTTCAGTTTCATAAATAATGTCTACTTATTGGTCTAGTTTCATAAATAGTGTCTACTTATTGGTCAAGTTTTATAAATAATGTCTAATTCTTGGTTCAGTTTCATAAGGTTTGAAATTTAACACTGTTTGGTTCTGTAAAAGCACTCATTGCGCCGAGAATGATGAACTCAGAAATGATCCTTTAAATCAAAACCTTGAAAAGATTATGTTCTCAATTATTATATCTAAAAAGCCGTTTTCAATTACCAAATTAAAATTCCCTCACTATTTTTTTAGGGGTGTGCTATCCACACACCCCATTTTATTTCTCACACACCCCTTGATTATTTCTGTCCGTTGATCATCTTCAATTCATCTGATCCAATGGCCGAAAATTAAAAAGGTGTGTGAGAAGTAAAATGGGGTGTGTGGATATCACACCCCTTTTTTTAATACCTACAATAATTAAATGTAGCTCTCTATCCAATTTCTTGAGCTTGGGTATCATCTTGCAGAAAAATTTCCTTGTGCCCATAAACAAGTGGTACACCACGTGTTATTACGTAAGTGATGATAAATTTTAATTTTTATGTTATTAATTTTTTATGAAGTCTTTTTCTTATTCTAAGAAGAAAAAAAGAAATAAAAAGGAAAAAAGAAAAAAGATAATGATAACTGACAACGGGAGAAAAAAGAGGAGTGTGGAAGGGAGGATGATTCTTTACCCTCACAATCTCTCTACCCTGCCATCCCCTCCTATTTGAACGGTCACGATTAAGTTACGTCAACATCTTATATTGATTTTTTTTATAGAGATAATAAGACAAAAAGCAATGTGTGAGAGGATGAGAGGGAAGTGGATGAAAATAGGAGAGTAGAGAATCCTACTCCGTGTAGAAGGGGGGAGGGTGTACGGGCGCATGTTTATTGGGCACATGTTTGTATTTTTTTATGTTATTTTTTATTTTTTATTCTTTTATCCTTATCATTAAATAATGTTATTAGATAGTTTTTTTTTTATTAAAATGGAAAGATTTAAAGTCTTTTTCATTAGTTTTCCTTATTTTTTTATCATATGCTATGTGGTAGTTGGAAATTGACTGAGATTAATAGTTTGGAATTGTATGCCTCATCCATGAAAAGTTTAATTCCCTTTTCGATTTGTGTTTGTAGGAAACAAATGTTGAAGCTGAGAACTTGTCCAAGAATTAAAGAACAATGTGAAGTCACTGAAGTGGATGATAATGGCTCCAACGCCTAGTAAGCATTTAGAAAAGCTGGACTTGGTCGATGCAATTCAGCGTTTAGGCGTCTCCCTATTATTTTGAGGATGAGATTGATGAGGTTTTGCAGCAAATTCGCAAGAATTCTTATGACGGGGGTCACCAACCCCAAGGGAGTGATGATGATCACGACCTTTAGCTGCTCTATATTTCCGATTGCTAAGAAAACAAGGTTATGATATATCCTTCGTACCGTT
Organism: Pyracantha coccinea; assembly: GCA_028566515.2. Taxonomy (NCBI): domain Eukaryota; kingdom Viridiplantae; phylum Streptophyta; class Magnoliopsida; order Rosales; family Rosaceae; genus Pyracantha; species Pyracantha coccinea. The sequence goes on along the minus strand of JAOTRO020000017.1, from coordinate 4,150,208 downwards.
GTGGTTTTCCAAAAAAAAAAAGAAAGAAAAAGGTTATAATATTTCATGTGGTAAGTCCCTCCCTTCTTGGTACTCATATTTTTTAAATAGTTTTGGATTAATTTTAATTTCTTCCTCCAATAACGTAATACATCAATTTGGGAAGCAGAAATGTTCAACAAGTTCAAGGACGATGATGGCAAATGTAAGGAGTCACTTGTCGGTGATGTCATTGTACTACTAACCTTGTACGAAGCAACACATCTGAGGGTACACGGAGAGGATATACTAGAAGAGGCATTAACCTTCACCACCATTTATCTTAAGTCTGTAGAACATCGTTTAAGCTCCACGCTTTCGAAACTCGTAACTAATGCATTGTACCAGCCGTTTGGGAAGGGCAAACCCAAGGCTAGAAGCAAGGCGTTACTCGTCCGTTTACCAGGAAGACGATTTACATAATGAAACTCTCTTAACTTTTGCAAAGTTGGATCTCAATCTCTTGCAGCAAGTCCTTCAGAAAGAACTAGGGGAATGTAGTCAAATTCGGATTTAAGAGGATTTTAAAAGACTAAAATCCTAATGTAGTAAATTAAAAGATTTTAAAGGATTTTATAATCCATTCAAATCTACGTGTATTAAAAAAATTAAGATTTTGGAGGATTTCAATAAGTGGTGGATTTTGTGGGATTTGAGAGCAAAGAGTATGTATAACCAAGACTAAAAAGAATCCAACCTCACCTCCTAGGATTTCAAATCCTTTTCCATCTGGACAGTCCTCAAATACAGAACCAAATGAAGATTGATGAATAATATGATCACTTCAATTTTTTCACAAACATCTATATTCATGGCGCACCGATGTCTAAATAACATGATCACTCCACTACATTGTCAAGGAATCGATCAAAATCAAATCTGCAAGTAAAACCATAAAATTTGAGACAAATTGTAAAAGCACCTATTGCGCCGAAAACGATGAACCCAAAAGTGACCCTTTAGATCAAACGTTGAGAAGATTATGTTCTCAGTAATTATATTTTAAAAGCTGTTTTCAATTACCAAATTAAAATTTCCTCACATTTTTTACATACCTACAATAATAAATGTAGCTCTCCATCCAATTTCTTGAGCTTCAGTGTCATCTTGGAGAAATTTTTCTTTGTAGACGTAACACAAATGGTACACCACGTGTTATTATATAAGTGGTGGAGAATTTTATTTTTTATGTTATTAATTTTCTAATACAAGAATCTCACAACTTATATATAGACACATAATGTATCACTCCGTGTCCAGACACATTGAAAAATATCTCTTCATTTTGACTACTATTGGAAAACAACAAAACAAAATTGAAGTCTTTTTCTTATTCTAGGCCAAAAAAAAAAATTAAAAAAAAATCTATTAAAGTAGTTGGCAATGGGACAAAAAAGTGCAGTGTGTAAAAGAAGGGGTGGGGTGAGGACGCGTCCAGCGCAAATTGGGTTTATTTATGTTTTTTTTATTCTTTTGTTCTTATTATTAAATAAAGTTAGTTGATGGTTTTTTTTTTATTAAAATACAAAAAATTGAAGCTTTTTTTTTATTAGTTTTTCTTTGATATTATTTCCACTTAATCAATCATGAAATTAATAAGTGTAGGGTTTTTGTGCAAGAAATACATCGATGTACTTAAGTAAAACTATTTAATATAAGTTGTAATTTGTTTTGTAAGATGAACGATGTGAGACTTTGTGTTTTATTCAACACTAGGTGCTCCTTTATTAGTCCGAGAACCTCGCTCAGTGATCAGTTTCTTATTCCATTGTTCTCATCCCCTTGCTTCAATTCTATTTTCCATATCAATCAGAGTTACTCGTATGCGCCGAAATTTCTTAAATACAAAAATTATATGTATTGGATTCTACCGTTCATTTCTGGCTTACTTTGTCGCCTAACCTAATATTCGTTTTATAGGGGGGAGAGAGAGAGAGAGAGAGAGAGAGAGAGAGAGAGAGGGCCATGGAGGAAACTAATTCCTCCTGTTCTTCATACAATTTTGGTCGAGAAAACTCACCCACACTTCAACGTCTCCAGTTCATAATTCAGAATAGGCCCGAACGGTGGGTCTATTCAATTTTCTGGCAAGCCTCATCAAAAGACAGCAATGACCTAGTTTCTTTGTCGTGGGCTGGTGGCCATTTTCGAAGCACTGGGGACTTGGCCTCCAAACAAAGTTACAACAAAGCCAATGTTTTCGATGTTGTGGAGAGGAAGAATGGAATTAGCAGAGAAGTTGAGGCTCTTTTCTATGAAGACCTGGATTTGGATGGTGGAGACGTTACCGACGCTGAGTGGTTTTACTTTTACATTGCCTCTTTAACCCAATCATTTACTGCCGGCCACGGTAACATTCTGGGCCGTACGTTTTGTTCTGGTGATTCTGTTTGGCTGGCAGGTGATCATGAGCTTCAGTTCTATGAGTGTGAGAGAGTGCAGGAAGCAAGAATGCATGGAATTCATACATTGGTTTGTATTGCAACTTCATGCGGAGTACTTGAACTCGCTTCTTTGGATGTGATCAAAGTAGATTGGGGTCTTGTGCAGATGTCAAAATCGCTTTTCGGATCAAAGAACAACAACATGGTCTCAAAGCAGCTGAGCAGCAGCCGTGAGGACCATGTACTTGTTCCGCTGCTAGAAAGGGGAATGTTTTCAGGAGCAGAACAAATAGAGTGGACAACACAAGGTAACAAAATTGGTCCGAAAATTTTCAATACCACGAGTGTTTAGTTGGTACCAATACCAAAGACCAATATACAGATCTCGGGTCTTTTCTTCCTTCAGTTAAAAACATTCTCCCGATATTTGATTTTAGGGCATTTTACTTAAAATATTCAGCCAATTTCTCTAAATACCGATATCTTGTTGATATTTGTGTATTTGTACACTCCTCCAAATTTTTCATTGCTTTGATGTTTTATATTTTGACGTGAAGGTGGTACAAAAGAAGTAGATCCTGTGACTATAGGTGGATCATCATCCGACTCTGTTGGAAATTTCACCTCTGAGAATATGGAGAACATACGACTGAAAAAGAGAGGACGATCATCAAACAGTGAAACTGGTAGATCAGAAACACCAATAAACCATGTTGAGGCAGAAAGACAAAGGCGAGATAAGCTTAACCGTCGATTCTATGCCCTCCGTGCCGTCGTTCCCAATGTTTCCAGAATGGACAAAGCTTCTTTGCTTTCTGATGCAGTTGTATACATCAATGAGCTGAAAGCAAGGGTTGTGCAACTGGAGGCCAAAATCCAAGCACAACCTGGAAAGCCCGTTGTTGACATTGGAGGCCAAACCACCAGCTCCATAGTTGATCATCGTCAAACAAGGCCACGGCAATCATCAAGTTATAATAATAGAGAAGATGGGGCTATGAATATAGATGTGAAGATCGTAGGCTCAGAAGCCATGATACGAGTTCAGTGTCCGGACTGCGACTACCCTAATGCTAGATTGATGAATGCACTCAAAGACCTGGAGTTACAAGTTTATCATGCAAGCATATCAAGTGTAAAAGAGTTGATGCTTCAAGATGTTGTGGCAAGAGTGCCTCAGGGTTTCACAAGTGAGGAGGCCCTGAGAATTGCTATTATAAATAGATGGTACAACTAGAAGTTACAATTCAATAATTAGTTTCCCTTGCTAATGAGGAATGATTTTGGGTATTGATGACGAACTCATTCATTTTTCCTTGTTGTAGTTGTAACTCAAAATTGAAGATGTGTCGGCCAAGTTTTATGTTTTAGGCTCTTGGCCAAGTTTTAGGAGGGAAATATGCGTACATTAATTATGTATTGGATTCTTTTCCAAGTCCCTAAATGTTGATTCTTCTTGCAACGATGATATCAGTAGTTAATAAGCTAACCTGTTCATCTCCTATGTCTCTCTCTGAAGAATATTTAAGAAACTATTGGGTCTCTTTATATAAACCATGTGCTATATTGGTGTATCGAATATGAAAAAAACTACTGGGTAACTTGAACATGTCACGTTAACTAATGACTTGACCTCATTGGATATTAGTTGTATTTATCACTTGTTACATCATATATATTTATATATATAGTAATAGTACACCAATCTAGTATAAATATGTGGTCTCTCTAATTAACATCACTCATCGAATATTTACATGAAATATGCTGGTCTACGTATAGCTATTTTTTGGTTTTTAGTTTTAGTTTTGTTTCGTGATGGAGGAAAATACATAGAAGAAACTAGAGATATAAAAAAAATGGTGGAAAAATATGTGTGAAGAAATATATAGGTAAAGGAATATAAAATGAAAACAACAAATAAAAAATAAAAAAACTATTTTTTGACAAAAAATAATAATTATTTTAAGTTTTTTTTTTCTGTTTATCATTCATTTTTCTTTATACATTTCCTTTCTCCCACCACTCTTATCCATCCGTTCCTTCCTATATATAGCCCTGGTTTAGTACTGAGGTGATTTTGAAAAAAGCTAGTATCAAAAAAAGCTGGGAGCTTTTTTGTGTTGTAAACATTCAGCTTCAGCTTTTTTCACAGTTTTGGGTGAAAAAAAGCCAAAAACAAGAAGCTGCAAAGCCCAGCTTTGAAAAACCGGTTTTTTTTCACATCTGTGTTAAATAAAAGTTTACCAAACACTATAATACTGATTTTTCTTTTCAAAATCACTTTTACAAAAAAGTTTACCAACACTCTACTGCTTTATTTCACAGTCGCTTATTCTCACAGTACAGCAGAAGCAATTTTTTTTCAAAGCACAGCAATACCAAACGAGCCCATAATCTCACATATCAAGCACAAAACACGCAAATGTAAAAAGCAAAAAGACAAAGTTAGCAAATCAGTCCCAAAAATAAAAAAAAATATAAGAACTAAAAACCATTACAAGAAAGAAGAAAAGTACCAGTCAGTAATTTAATTATAAAATGGTAGCTTTTCACCAAGTTCCATTTTTTGAGACTGGGGATTCAATAATATTAGACTTTATTTTTACTTTTATTAGATAAATGCAAATTAAATTCCATTGCAATACAAAGCCAAATTAAGACTGTATACATTTTGTTTTTATAATTTTTTAGCTTTTGTGCTAAAGAGATAAATATATCGTATATGTGACAGAAGAGGGATGAAGCATGACAGAGGGAGGGTGGTGGAAAGAATGAGCGAGAAATGAAGGATAATTTATGAAAGTCAAAACTAAGTACTTTTACATTCTAAAGAATAAAAACTTTTATTGAATAGACAAAATCGTAATTATGAAAGCCTCTTTCTATTTCGTTTAATTAGTTTTTGTTTTAGTCTTTTGTGTAATAGATTCTGAAAAGTATGTGAAAGTTAGGAAGAACGCATAATGATGAAGGAAGGATGCGGGAAGAAATTAAAAAGGAATTTGTACTTAGAAGTGTTATAATTTTTATGTATTTATTTTCTTAAAATCTCATTTATCTCATATACTTTCTTTCTGGCACAAAAACGAAAATTGAAAATGAAATGATATTTCTCAAACGGCCCATAAGTTCCACTAAAATTTTGAAATGTCTATTCTCCAACGGATTATGTACCATGCATGTATGATTAGATATGCCAACTTCTTGCATGACCTATAAAGCTGATAGGAAATGAGACGAAAACAACATATTTCGAGTCAACATTTTATTTAATCGGGTTTTTATCGGGTCACCCGGTTCAATTCGTACAAAAAAAAAATTAGGTTGGTAATTTTCAACTACAAATTAAATTACATTTAAAATTCATAATAATTTTTACAAGTGTGAAACAAATATGAAAAACGCTTTGATGATGGATACATCGTCATTTGGATTTTTAAGACCCTCCAAACCCTCGTGAACAGTGTTTTTAGGTGGAGTTGAAAATGTGTAATAATTCATAATAAATAATTTACAAGTGCGACAAATGTGAAAACTTTATGCCAATGCTCATGATCACATCTTTTACACTTTGTCGATCGTTACATTGTCATTTGGATTTTTAGATTTAGGTTTAGGGTATGAAGTATGTAGATACTAATTTAGTATGACGTTTTTCATCGACAAAGTCATACTAATTTAGAGTTTAGGTTTAGGGTATGCAGTATGTAGATACTGATTAGTATCTACATACTACGTTATCACTAAATTAGTATTTAGTGAGACGTTTTTCATGTGATTATTTTTTAAGTAAAATATATTTTCTGTAACGGATGACAGGTCGTGCCATATTATCTGTTAATTTTAACGGGTCAAACAAGTCATATTACCCATTCATTTTAACAAGTTCAACATGACACGATCCATTAAGATATCGAGATGTCACAAATATTCGAATACTGCAGACACGACACGATCACTAGGTCTATGGATGATGTATGGAATAAGACATCAGGTGACCAAATTCATTCATACAAATATTCATGAATCTTGAAGAGACTTTGAAAACACACATTAAACCCATGATGAAAGAGAAGCAAAGATTCTAGATGGGCTAAGAAGAATACTGAAAATACAAAACGAAAAACATGTGTGATTTTTGTTGACATGTCCTAATTTGTTGAGCCCAGCGTTTACAAAACAAAACCAGAATCTTGAAATGTTGCTCATCTATGGAACAAGTGCTGAAAATTCACCCTCGTGGGCTGCTCATGCGCACGCATCAGTGGTTATCGTAAACCCTAAAAATTTTTTTGCCACTGATCATTTACCAATGACATAAACATAAATTGTTCTAGAGGATATAATTACCTCCATAGCCCCATATATAATAGTACATTCTGTCCTCCATTTTGATGCGTCGTTGTTAGAGCATCTCTAAGAGATTCCCAAAATTCACTTTAAAAGTATCATTTGTTAACTTACGTGACACTTTTTTATTACCTTTAAAATTTATGACTTTAATCGGCTCTTCAACGTTTTAACCTGCTCTCAAATTTTATTTTTCATTTTAAATATTATGCTTTTAGAAAAGTAGCATTCCCTAGACGTGATTGGGTGAATACAATAACAACAACAAAAACCTTATCTCACTAAGTGGAGTCAACTATATGAATCTAAGAATGCCAATACGCTCGGATTTGTGTCATGTCTTTTGTTAGATCCAAGTAGTCCAAGTCTTTTCTTAAAGTCTATTTCTAAGTCTTCCTAGGTCTTCCTCTACCCTTTTGGCCCTAAGCATCTGTCTTGTAATCACATCTTCTAAGTGGAGCGCCTGTAGGTCTTCGTTTCACATATCCAAATCACCTTAACTAATTTTCTCTCATCTTTTGTTCAACTTCGGCACCTCCTAATTTACCTTGGATATCCTCGTTCTTAATCTTGTCCTTTCTCGTGCGCCTACACATCCAACGAAGCATTCTCATCTCCGCTACACTCATTTTGTGTACGTGTTGATGCTTCACTACCAACATTCCATGCCATAAAACATTGATGGCTTTATTGCCGTCCTATAAAGTTTTCCCTTGAGTTTTAGTAGCATACGACAGTTGCATAACACACACGATGCACTGTTCCACTTCATCCATCCATCTTGTATTCTATGATTAAGCTGTGCATAATTAAATAATATTCTTTATTAGTATATCGTGGATACCAATTTGTTAAATTGAAAAGGTAGTAACTTTGTATATTTTGAAGAGTGAGTTGTTATTAAAACTCTCCTTAAAGTACACTAGAAGGCTAGAACCCTCCCTAAACCCCATTTATCCCCTAAACTTAGATTAGTCTTCCTTCCTTATTTTAATAGTA
>JAOTRO020000017.1:4129753-4142354 GCA_028566515.2 Pyracantha coccinea | reverse complement strand
ACCCGGTTTTGTGCATCAACATTTGGCGCCGTCTGTGGGAAACGACACGAAAAGCTATGTCGGTTCTCTTTCAATTTTTCATCTCCGTGAAACTCTCACAAACCGTCCACCGTGGATCTGCAAAAATCAAGAAACACAAAACCAAAAAATCCCAGTCAGTCTCTCTCTCTCCCTCTGCAACTTTTGATTTTTTTAGAAAGAAAACAAATTGAAAAAAAAGATCCTCCTCACACTGATGAGGCCGAGCAAGTAGTTGCCACGTCACTTGCTTACTTGGTTGAGTCTGCATCATACACTGGATCTGTAAATCACGGCCGCCTCATTTGTTTTCCAGTTGAAAACACGCAACCACCTCAGATCTCCACTTGTCCCGACCTCATCTCTCTCTCAGACGTGGACATTTTGGTTTGGTACAATGCTCGGAGCCGGAGCTCAATTCCACGTGACGGATCGCTCAGCTGCCATCCGTCCGGTCCCAAAAACTTCGTCTTCTTCTTCCTCTTCGCGCCACTTGGTCTTCACGGTTCGTTTAGGGTTCATTAGACCATCAAAACGGTGTCGTGCGCTCAAATCCCTCCGCATTACCTGCAACAGCTCTTCCTTTCGCTCTAGATCCAGTAATGCCGACGATCATCACGATTTCGACCACATCGAACAAGCGGGGATCCAAGTTGGGAATGCTTGCTGGGAGCTCTACTGCCTTGAGCATGGCATTCAGCCTGATGGTACCATGCCCAGGTATGTATATATATATCTCTCTCTTTCACTCCCTCTCAATTTCTATGTTTTTTGGTTTTTTTGGAACTTTAAATACATATTCCTGTGAAAAATCTCAATTTTTTGTTTTGTTTTTGTTGATGAAATTGGGAATTGTGTTATACTTATGTTCAACAAATCTAGCAGATGAGAATTGGATTGGCCTAAATGCAACATGGTTTCTTGCTACTTCATTCATCAAAACTAAAATGTGGGGAGTTTCGTAATGCGGCATAATTTGTGATTCAGATCAACACACTCAAAAAGATCAATTCTTTTTGCCTTCCTTTGATCTGTATTATCGTTTCATTTCCAATTTAGAGGAACCTTGATTGAATTCTGGTCTTGAATTGTTACTAATGTTAGCTTCCTGTCTAGATTTGGAAATATTGGATTTTGTCTTTCTTGGAATTCCAATCAAGTTTTGATGATTTTTGCATCTGTTGAGATCAACCTTGGAATCGCAGAGGCTTGATTGAATCTATTATATGAACACATGTGTAATGTGTATGTGTCGGTTTCTTAATTGAAACTCAGACGCCCTCGTCTTTGTAATGTGCAAATGTCAAGAAATGTCATGATCTCTTAACTGAGTGGATCCTTTTGCGTCAATCTTTTGTTTTTTCCCACTCTTCTGGTCTTAAGAAGGTTTATATGTGAATGCAGTGACACCTCTGTCGGCTCTGAAACCGATTCTTTTAACACCTTCTTCAGCGAAACTGGTTCTGGAAGTCATGTGCCCAGAGCCATATTTGTTGATCTCGAACCAACAGTTATTGATGAAGTCAGGACTGGGACTTACCGACAACTTTTTCATCCTGAGCAACTTATTTCTGGCAAAGAAGATGCTGCTAACAATTTTGCCAGAGGACACTACACGGGTATAAGAATTTCTATTGCACCGTCCAACTGTCATTTCCATCTATTACTTTAGTTATAACTGGTTTTCTCTGTCGAATGCTACAGTGGGGAAGGAAATTGTGGACCTATGCCTTGACAGGGTAAGAAAATTAGCTGATAATTGCACTGGCCTGCAAGGGTTTTTGGTATTTAACGCTGTTGGTGGTGGCACTGGTTCCGGTTTGGGTTCATTACTTCTCGAACGATTGTCTGTTGATTATGGAAAGAAGTCAAAGCTCGGTTTCACCATTTATCCTTCTCCTCAGGTACATTACTTTAAAAAATACACAATATGATAACTGGATGGATCTTTGCTGCTAAAGCTAGTATTAGTGAACGCTTGTCCAACTTGTCTTTCTTCTCTAAATTTGGTATGCTGTACCCGTTTAAATGTTTTATTGCAAAAAATTAGTTCTGCTATCGCAATAGCCAAAACAACTATAAGATGCAGGGGAATAAATCTGAAGAAAAATCTAAGTCTAAAATTATAAAAGATACGACATGATTAATTACCGGAAGGGCAACCGAATGGGGGTTAGAACTCAGATTCGCAGAACCTAAGAAAAGATGACTTCTTTGAGAATGAAAATCTTTATTGCCTTTTATTCGGTTACTGTTTACATATTTTTAATCTCTTTTCCATCTGCTTCTACTCAATGGTTTTTCAGTTCTTAATGTAGAAACATGCATGTCCAGTATGAAACTAGACATTACATCTGGAAAGACAACATGAGTGGTGTGCAGAAGCTAGGAAATATTAGAATAAAACCTTTTTAAAGTTATCTTTTTTATCTGCTTCCATGTAACAGTTCTCTTAATTTGTTGAACCATTCATGTCCATCGGTCTACAACAACTAATCTTAAAATGTGCAGGTCTCCACTGCTGTGGTAGAGCCCTACAATAGTGTGCTTTCCACACATTCTCTCCTTGAACATACAGATGTGGCTGTGCTTCTAGACAATGAAGCCATTTATGATATCTGTAGGAGGTCTTTAGACATTGAAAGGCCAACCTACACCAACTTGAATCGTTTAATATCCCAAACGATCTCTTCTTTGACAACTTCGTTGAGGTTTGATGGTGCCATTAATGTGGACATTACAGAGTTTCAAACTAACCTCGTTCCATACCCTCGTATCCACTTTATGCTCTCATCTTATGCCCCTGTAATCTCTGCTGCAAAGGCCTTCCATGAGCAACTATCAGTTCCTGAGATCACAAGTGCTGTATTTGAGCCCTCAAGCATGATGGCCAAGTGTGATCCAAGGCATGGGAAGTACATGGCATGCTGCTTGATGTACCGTGGTGATGTTGTACCAAAGGATGTAAATGCTGCTGTAGCTACCATTAAGACAAGGCGGACAGTTCAGTTTGTGGACTGGTGAGTAGACATTCTGTGCATCTAGTTTCATTAAAATATAAGCCTAAATAGAATTTGCAACAAAATTGATGAGATGGGCCTTGCTTTATTATTAATTTCAATATTTCAGTTCTTGTTCAGGCTCTGGCAATGACATTTATTTACGGTCACACACGTTAAGCTGTGTGTGTATTAATGCTGACATTTTCTTAGTATATCTCTAGAACATTTGTGGGTTAAACCATGTTTTTGGCATCATACTCTCATTGTGCATACATTAATTTCTTATCCACTGGTAGCTATATTAATGGTAGGAAACCCTTGTTTGTAGACAAAGTGGATTCGAAGGAACCGTCTTAAAAGGAAGGATGATGGGGTTTTCAATGCAGATTATTTGACTTTATAAGCTATTTTTGTTGTCTTTTGTGTTTATCCAAATGAGTGCTTTATATGGATACTTTCAGGTGCCCAACTGGTTTCAAATGTGGTATTAACTACCAGCCCCCAACAGTGGTACCAGGTGGAGATCTTGCCAAGGTGCAACGAGCAGTTTGTATGATAAGCAACAACACTGCTGTAGCTGAAGTCTTCTCCCGAATTGACCATAAATTTGACCTTATGTATTCCAAGCGGGCATTTGTACATTGGTATGTAGGTGAAGGAATGGAGGAAGGTGAATTCTCGGAAGCTCGTGAGGATCTTGCTGCTCTTGAAAAAGACTACGAGGAAGTTGGGGCAGAAGGCGCTGATGATGAAGATGAAGGTGAAGATTACTAAACCATAATGCTTTGGGATTCCCTTCCGTAGCCATCTGTCTATCCCGCGCTAGACCTCTTGATTATTTTGTTTCTTATCTAGCTGTGCATTTTTCCATATCCTTTTTTCTTTCGAATGACATTGTGTTTTGGTTCTGCCCTTGTAATGGTTTTTGAAGTACGTTTGTCATGTAAAAGTAGCTAACTTTCCATTACTTGAAATGAAACAATAATATCTTTGAAACAATTGAGATCTTCCCAAAACTCGAGACCTATATCTTAGACCCCAAGTTATCGAATGGTAGTGAGTGTTAATTAGTTGGTAAGTTAATATGACAAACTCTGCGTAGGTCGTCTCCGCAATTCGACGCATGATTTGAACTGTTCATTTTTAGGTTCTCTAACTGTTTTGTACCACAATTTCAATGACCTTTAATTCATTGTTGCTGTTAAGCAAGATAGCCTCTTGTCATCACATCTTGTTCTACTTGTATCCAAATCCCCACCTTGCCGAAAAAATCAACCAACTAATTAGCCGAAACATACATACATCTGTAGAACAAGACGGGTTTAATTCGGCTCGAGTGTCACATCCAAAGTACGTCTCCTTGGAGTTTCTTATTTTTTATCTGTAGAAAGTAAGGGTGTTTAATTTGAAACAACATGTCAATTACATTCGTTGAGCTAGCTAGGGAACCTTTAATTAGTAACAGTATATGTTTCAGCAGACATTGATCTTTAATTAAATCCGCTAGATTAAGTTAATACAAATAAATTTCTGATCCATCTTAATTTATAAGAGTTACTGAGTTATTATAACCCGTCGATCGTATACGTACCCTAAACCGCTTTGAGAGCAAAGCGTGATGAATTAAAGAAGGAACGAAAACAAAGTTGACAGGCAACAATAATAATTGAAGAGAAAGAGAGATGAAAAATCCATGCCCCCCAACAACAAAACCTTCAATTCGATTGATCGTAATTAACTAGCAGAACAAAGAACACAACGGTGGAAGATCCCAAAGCGCTTCGCTTGGATCATGAACTGTTTCCATATACTCTTGCACCCCATTCATTGCATAGAGCGAAGCCGATATCTGTCTCTCGACTTTCATCCTTTCGAAATCCATCAATTCTGAGTCAGCTTCACCTGCCGTACTAGTTGTAGTAGTACTCTCCGGCGAGGACAAAGCAGCGGCCGCCTGATGTTTCGGAAACTCAAACGCTTGTTGAGCAAACGAGAAGTGGTCAAGCCCCGTTTGATATGACCCCCATGAAAGAAGGTTGGATTGAGAATTATTGAAGGAAGAACTCAACTCAAACTCTTCGTTGCAGTTTCTCAAATCCGGTTTGTAGACATCGTCAAACAGCAGAGAATTATCTTGAAATACCTCGCTCGAAAGGGAAGTGGTGTCGCTGCTGCTGCTAGTTGAAGTAATACTAGTACTTTTCCGTACTAGTTGTTCAGACGGTGGCGGCAAATGATCATGATCAGAACTAGTACTACTACTAGCACTAGTACTAGTACTACGTTGTAGTAGGGCTAGTTGTTGCTTAGTGGCTCCTCCTCCTTTTTTCGTGTTGAGTAAATTTCGAATGCGAGAAGCAAGAGGGGAGTCCATAGACACGTGGGTGATGAAGTTGGTTCGAGTGTTTGAGCCGCGAAGAAGGCAGGCGGCTTCATCATAAGCACGGGCAGCCTCCTCCGCAGTCTCAAAGGTTCCGAGCCACATCCTTATTTTTTGAGTAGTGTCTTTGATCTCAGCAACCCATCTCCCCGAAGGCCTCTGTCTCACACCAACAAACTTGTTTGCGTTGTTGTTGCTTCTGCTATTATTCTTTCTTCCCTTCAACTTCCCTACTTTGCTGCTTTTCGGAATGCCTGCAGCTTCAAAGGAAACTTGCTTCGGCTGTTGGAACTGAAACTCCATTGAAATTAATTAAAGAGAGAGAGAAAGCCAGTGCAGGTTTGATTTAAGCTAGGGTTTGATTTAAGGAAATGGAAGAAAGGGAGGCACTCCTCTTGTATTAGCCAGCTCTGAATGGTAGTAGGAAGCTCGTCTGCATCTCCTTATCTGGTTGTGGGAGCGGGATTTATTATATATTCTAGGGTTTCTGAGTTTTCAATAAGCAAGTTGGTCGTTTAGGAGCTTCTCTGTGTCCTTTTCTGTTTGTTACCTTATGAAACACATATTTAATGTTTAATGTAGAAAAATTCTCTCTCACAAGAGACTTATTTGTTTTTCCATTTGTACCCTTATTCGAATTTCACAGCTACAAAATAATAATTCTTCATTTTACGGAAATCAATCAATTGGGTATGTTGTTCAAGTATTTTAGAGTGTTAGACCATCTTCAAAGGAGATATCAAATTTTGAACTTAAAATTTAAATTTGACAACTTATGAGGCATTTTGACATATTTTCATATTTTACTTTCCACTCGATATGTCAATTAAACTATTATTTATTACATTTTTTTTCTTAATTTCTTTCTTATAATTTAAATTTTACATATAAATAATTCATAATAAAAATCATATTAATCTCTTGTCGTCCAACAGCGGCCGGAGTATGAACCGCTTCGGCGGCACCTTCTTCTTTAGAGAAGTCACCCCTTTGCACTATGAGAGCTCTTTGAGAAGCCGTTGGGGGCTGTTTTGGGGGAGTTCCTGTTGTGTGTCAATGGCGACGGCAAGGGCGAAGACGTAGAGATTTTGCGATCTGCGGTTTGGGAATTTGGGGTTTTTGAGGCGGATTTGGGTTGAGAACTGCGAGAACGAGGAAGTCTGAACAAAGGAAAAGTAAGAAAGTTCAAATCTCCAGCACATATCTCGATTTTAGTTGGAAAATCCAAACCTCCCGTATAGAAAAAAACTTTAGTACAAAATCCCATTACTAATACCAAGTTGAGAGAAAGATGAGAGAGGAGAGAAAGAGAGTGTCATAGATCTGATGATTCAAAAGAAAAAGTTCGAAAAGGTTAGAAATTTTTTACTGTTTTTTCAGACTTTCAGAGAGAGTGGACATTAAAAAATTTAGTTAAAAAAATTGAAGCTACTGTCAAATTTGACAGCAAACCCCTTTGCTGTCATTCCATGTCATGCCACATAGGATTTGGCATTTCGGTTGGAAACAATTAGTGTCTGTCTTTTTTTATTGTTATAGCTTATGTGAACAATTTGACATCTCCTTTGGAGATACTCTTAAACAGTCAACAATTTGATTATTGTTTTTCTTTCTAAAGAGGTGATTTTTAGATATAATTTTAAAAATTAACGGTTTTGATCATATAATATGTGTCGTTAAAAATTCATTAATAACATGACGGACAAGGAGGTGCACCCAAGAATGGATGCATTAAGAGACCAACTGGGTGCTGAGATCACCCTATGGAAGACGGGAAAATGGTTTTGAAGATCCTCCAAGAACCCTATGATAGGAGATTTGAGAGTGTCCACCAAAGATTCGTTAATATACCTACTCAGCAGATCTCGAGAGGGGTGATGCTCAACATGCGTCAACACCGTTGCTCGGAAGAGGTCAAGAACTCGGCAGTATGACTCGAGCATATTTTGACAACGCCACCAATTGCTCAACAAATTGCCTCAAACTCTAGAGAATTTTGTGCAACCCGATAGAACTGTTCCTTTTTTGATATTGCAATCATAAGAAAGTAGGGTTTAATTGGTCTATTCATTTATTGGGCCTAAAACCATTCATTTATATTTGGTAAAAATGGTGGGCTCAAGTTGATGTGCTGTTGCCCGAAAAAAAAACACAGAAGTTGACAATTAGTTATGCGAGGCTCATATGCAGGGGTTCTATATTTTGTGATTGTGTTGGGCACGCGTTAGCTCTCCATTTTTTTTTACAGGAGTGCTAACGTGTCCCCTACTGACAATCGAATCTTCCTATGAATGGAGAAAGGGATGCTAACGCGCCCCTTACACGCCTCTACTTGTGCCAGGATATAGCCGAAGCTAAGACCTTGGACAGAGCCCTGCCATCCCCCGCAATCAACTATTTCGAACATCATGAACTTGCCAGGGCCCAAGCCAGCCAGCAGACCCAATCTTATCTGCCACTGTCTAGGATTTTAGGCTCAAAAGCGTGGCGTGTGCCTTGACCTCAAATCCACCCACCAAAGCTATTATTATCAACTCTCCGGTCCTCTAGAACCTCACAAATCTGGGACCAGCCAAACAGTTCTCAACCTACTTGTCTGCACTGAATCTACAAATAACCCCCTCAATGTGATAGCATATGCAACCTTGAGATATTAACACATAGGTCACATGATCAAGACAATGCGTTCGCTCTTTTGCATCCGAATTTAAAATTCATTTTCGAAAATTAAGTGTAATTTAGATCATTCTACACTGGTTTTACTAATAATTTGACAAAAGAGAGGGACCAATAAATAGGAACGGATAAAATCACATAAAAAAAATTCCAAAAAAAGGGTATGTGTGGCCATAATTTTTTGTCACGAAAACAGAGGAAAACTCGACCAGAAATCTATTCAGGTAAATTGTATGAACTAAAATCCAGTCCCATTAAAACTCTGTGTCATGCATTTTCCATTGCCCTTCTGAGTTTCAGTTTCCATTTCTTTTCTTTGCACCAACAGAACTAAAGTGATTAATTTCATGGTGGTTCTAAGTTTTCAAACTGTCCAATTTACAACACCTAAACACTTATCGTTATGTAAACCGAGTGTTTCTGGTTGCTCCGTACGATGTGGTATTGCAGAACCATCGGGAGAGCCGGCTCCAATGGGGCAAAAAACCAAGTACAACGATGGGTTTTTCGAGAGGGGATTCATGACACTGTTTGCTCGGAAAATGATGAAGTTTGCAGCTCCCGCGAAACCGAGAACTGAGACGAAGGAGAAGGCGTGGTGGGAATATGACTACGAGAGCTTTGTGGATGTGTCCAAGAGAGTGATGCAGGGGAGGTCTCGGAGTCAGCAGCAGAAGGTGGTTCGAGAAGTGCTTTTGTCTATGCTGCCCCCAGGTGCGCCAGAGCAGGTGAACTAATGCAACAATTTCAGTCCTCTAATGTCGGGCTATATCTCATTAATTTGAATGTTTTAGTTAGCGATTAATTTACTGTGAGATGATCATATCCATTAATTAACATGATCATTTGCCTTCAAAATTTTGGTAGTTGGGCATAAATTTTTAGTTTGACGGCATTGTTAATTACATGGCGTTACAAATTCACTCATATTATAACACGTGTATATATTTATTAACATTATACCTTAGGCCCATAATATATCAACTATGTCGTCTGGACATACTATAATGTATATTCACACCACATGCCAGTCTCCATGTGAAGGGGATTGGGTGTGGTTTGTTTAGTTCAATTTGTTGTCCACATTATTGAACAAGCATATATGATTAACCACATTAGGCAGTGTAATTAAGTACTCAAAGTTCATATCTTAGTGCAATTTAATCTAATCACAATTGTTATAAGATCGTGTCAGTATGTAATTAACTATTAACCTATTGTTCTTGCAGTTTAAGAAACTATTTCCACCAACAAAGTGGGCAGCTGAGTTCAATGCTGCGTTGACAGTGCCTTTCTTCCACTGGTTGGTTGGGCCTTCTGAGGTGATTATACTGTTTTACCCAGACTCTATATATAGCATGAGTGTACATATACTAATTTATGGGCAACTACCAGGTTGTAGAAGTCGAGATAGATGGGGTGAAGCAAAGAAGCGGAGTTCATATAAAGAAATGCAGGTGGTTTTCTTTCATATTTCATTATGTACTAATTGAAATTAGAATACAAATTTGTTTTCAAGTTAATTAAAATGCACATCAGTTGGAGACACGGGCATAGCCAAGTTAGCTAGAGCAATGTACTCTTCATTTCTGAACCCAAGTTTGAATCTACGTCTTCGTAGTTTAGGTTAGATTAAAATATCAATGGAAAAACACACATACCAGTTTTTCATTTTGGAGAACTGCAATGTACGTGTACAGATTAAAACTAATGTGGTGAAGCAAAAACTGGTTTTCTGACTTTAACATTTTTGCGTATCTAGGTACCTGGAGAACAGCGGGTGTGTTGGAATGTGTGTGAATATGTGCAAGTTTCCTACACAAGATTTCTTCACCAATGAATTCGGACTTCCCTTAACCATGATTCCAAGTATGTCTAATTCTTCCGATTGCAATGATGCCCGAAATTTGGGTATAAGGCTGAAATCTCTATACGAGTTTGATCGAATACATTCCAAGTGAAAAAGTAACTTTCTGAATTGGATTTCCTTCTGCAGATTTCGAAGATATGAGTTGTGAAATGGTGTATGGCCAAGTTCCACCACCATTTGAAGAGGATCCAGTCTCTAAACAACCATGTTTTACTGATATATGTAAGAAGCTTGTACAGCTTATATATTATGTGATCAGTGGAGATATATATTCCTGATTTCTAGCAATGCGTTATCTGCAGGTTCCATTGCAAATCCCAGCTCCAGTGTTTGTCCAAAACTACAAAATTGAAAGATGTATGCTACTACTTTATTCATTACCATACCCAAGTAGTTCGAGAAACATGCTTTGGTTCAAGTACGCTACAGTTCAACGGCGGCAGATATCCTTTACGCACGTTGAACCTGGCGATTTGTGGAAGTTACAGTATGTTTATTAGGATGAAAATTCTATTTCATTACAGAAGGGAATTTGTTTGTGAATTTGAGAGGATGATATATCACTCGTTATAAGACTCTAGGCAGTGGCGAATCTAATGAAGGGCCAGGGGGCACGTGCCCCTCTCTACCCTCTCCGATCGTCTTATAAACTATACATGCATATTGTTTTATTGACTAATAAGCTCTAAATGACAGGAATGTACGCTAAACACACAATGGTATGGGTCGGCCAAGTGCTCGACGAAATACCTTATCGAAGAAACTGGAGGAAAAAAAATTAGATTTGCTGTGCTATTGCTGAGATCAATGAGGATAAAGTCTTGCATCTGCCGCTACTTAGTTGTGCCTCCAGTGAACTAACATTCCAAGTCATATCTCATTTTGAAGAATCCTGTGAACCAACAATATATCTAATAGAATGAAGATAATAATTTGATTTTCCATTCGTTTTTAGTGGCGTTTGAGGAGAAACCATCTTTTTTCCTCCATGAGGTTTTATGAACTAGCTCTTTGCCTTGAGACAACAGTTTTGTTTACTAGATGGTATTCTATTCTAAACTATTATAATCTATTAGGAGGGTGATTGGAAATCAGGTGCAAAGGGGCGGGCTCACTACCTTGGTCAATAGTCAATAGACGTAACTACATCTGCATGAGAAAACTACACCTAATTTTGCCAAATTAAGTGCAGGAAATATGCATGCAGTGTAAGAATAAATATGAACTTATAAATTAACTCATTAGCCAAGAACATAAGGATTAATCAACTAAATCACAACCTCTTGATCATGTATGTAATATGAATGTAAGAACAGAAGCAATTACACCAGCACATACCTGCAGACATGTTCATAGATGATGAAGCCATGAAAATCTGCACAAGACCTTCTCCTCTCTGCAAAACTCAATACTCTCCAAATTATAGGCAATTGGAACAAATTAAGAGCGTGTCTTTGCGGGAGCAGGGGCTTGTGGTTTTATACTACAAGTTTCGGATCACCTATAACAATCCTACAAGGAATATGATACTAAATCCTTGTACAATCATGAGTACTAAACTCAAGTCCCAAATAGAGTTCTAGTCCAAAGCAAAACTGGATTTACTCTTATAAACAAACTGAGACTACACTTCATTATACTAATCTGAAATATCTAAACCATGTGAATCATCCTCATAGTCTAACAAGCAGTTGATGGTGCTGAAATTTAGCCTGCCTTTCAGGCTTTAACCCTTTGGTTTACATGAAAAAGGGGATAATTTGTTAGCTCTTGCAGTTGGGAAAATCTGATGAAGTTCCTTTCACACCTTTGAAAGTTGGAGAAATCTGAGAGATTTAAGAATTCAAGCAAACATCAAGAGCTCCTTAATTTGTGCTAATTCCTTATATTGATAAACCGAAACTCCAATCATCCAAACAATGCTAAATTATAGAACATGTGTTTCGATGTTTCGAAGAGGATGAGGCAGAAATGATCTTGGGGATACCAAATAGCAGCCTGGGATGTAATGATCGCTTAATCTGTCACTACATAAAAAATGGGGAATATACAGTCAGAACGGGATACGTGGTTGCCATGGATTTAATGCGAAATTGAGAGTTAAGGAAGAAAGGAATAGGGTTAATTGCGCAACTCAATCTAGAAACCATATATGGAAGTAAATCTGGCAGTTGGAGGTCCCAAATAAAATGAAGTTATTCATTTGGAGGTGCTGCATGTTGTGCTTATAAATTCGTCATTGTTTTACTCTTTTATATAGGTTTTACATTCTATTTATGTTTTGTACGTTGTAACAAGCATAGAGTGGAAAAGTAGTTAAAAAGAAAGCTTTGAGACTAAAAAGGCTTTTACAAATCCTGTGTCATCAGCACAGCCTGTATAGATCAGCTGGCTTCGTGGAATAAACTATACTAACTCCAGAAGAATGAGGAAATGAGCCATACAGGCTTGGAAAGTTACAGATGCCTATTTTCTTTAGAATTTTACGGATCACGAATATCATTTTTCTATAAAGCTTTTTGACAGTTTTAGTACATGAAAGTCAGGCTGCGCGCAAATCTAATGCTCTCTACAATTAAGTTTCAATGTGGCAGATTAAAGGAGGGATAAAAACCCCATTTTCTTGGGACTTAATATAGCTGAATAGAGGCTTTT
>JAOTRO020000017.1:4087444-4104172 GCA_028566515.2 Pyracantha coccinea | reverse complement strand
TCTAACATTGCAACCTGCATGTCCGAAAGGAACCAAGACCAGAAGATGCGGCATCGATCAGCTCCTTGAGTTGCTTCCTTGGCTCTGATAGTTTGCCCGGGGGATGTGATAGTTCGCCCGCCGGGCGGGGGGGGGGCGGGGGCAATTTTCGGGCGCAAAGCCTTACCATATGAGAAAGTGATGGTCACATTAAGCCAAATATATATGTGAAAAGGAATCAGTAAAACAAGAGGAAGAAGAGAGGAGTACCATCCAAACAAAAGCATGCACATCTTCTTCATTAAAACTTCCATTTGCGCTCAAGTGTTCGCGACAATGAGTACTATCCAAACAAAACAAAATATTGACTACCACGTCTCGAACTCAAAGGTCCAACAAAATACAAGATTTATCCTTTTAAAGACATTTTGGTCATTTCACAGAGAAAAATTAACGCGGTTAGTAACATTCAACCCTGAAAGTTGCAAAGAAAAATAAAATAAAATAATGGATGGATAAAAAGACCTATAAATTAACCAGAGAGGGATTGACAGAGCAAAGGTGTGAGAAAATCTAAAACGATAAATCTTTTTAGATTATATGTTAGATTAATCTATGACGAAGTTCAAACTCATGCTGTCATGCAAAAGCTCAACACTTTTCCATCACTATAGTAAATGTAAATGGCCCCTTGCACTAAGAGAGAGAAAATTAAGTAACAATTCATTTCTTCTGTATCGTTGTTAACAACGGAACAGATGAAAGTGGGTTTTGGATCTGTGGCGGCGATAAAGTGGTGCTTTGGCTCTTCAGTCGGGGGAAAATTTGTTTGTCAGATAAGGTATGCAAATCTCTCTTTTGCTCTACATCTAATTTGCTCTTGGATAGAAATTTATCTACGGTATTTAGTTTTAATGTTATTGCTTTATCTTTTCTTTTAGTGTTTTATTATCTACTAGTTTTTTTTCTTGTATTTTGTAATTAGCATAATTAGTAGTGTAGGTTTTAGACTCCAGAATCCAGATTTAGAACCCATAATGTGTCCAATTTGCTGGTTTGTGTGTGAGTGTATGTGTTTGTTTGTTTATAAATTTAAAATTAAAACAACAATAATATGTGATTAACCAAACAAATCTCTATTATTGTGTAACCTTTTTATTTGGGGTCGTAGGTTGGTACATGTCTGTGCTTTATACGCTGTATACTGCCATTGATTAGTACCGGAGGCTAATCAAAACATGTGTATCAAGTAAAGGGAAAAGAAAAATGAAAGGAAAATTCTATTTTTAATTGCTGCAAGCATATATTCTTAGGAGAAAAAACAAATAGAACAACAACACAAAGCCTTATCCACCTAAGTGGAGTCTGCTATATAAATCCTAGAACACCATTGCGCTCGGTTTTGTGCTGTATCTTCCGTTAGATCCAAGTAATCTAAGTTTTTTCTTCGATTACTTGGATCTAACGGAATATTATTACCAATAGTGGAAAAAAAACTACCAATAATTGAATCCAGTCCAAACATTGACAGAACAGCAAACAAAATCAAAGATTATGAGTTTAGGATATTCATTACAAATTCAGGATAGATAATCAGAAGTTGCTAGTACCAGATATGAAGGCAATAGAACGGAAACCATGGATGTATTGGCAATTCAGTCTAAAAACTAACCTTAGCAGCATGGCCTAGATTCTAGTCTCGAAGAGCATTCCTTCACCAATTTGATTTCAAAATTTTTGGTAAGCAGCCACATGAGAGCCCCAAAGACCAACCATGAAATCAACAAAATCCAATTTTGTAAGCATCCACTTAAAGTTCTTCCCTTTTCCCTAAGCTCCAACTTCTACCGTCTCTCTACGAGTCTTATTCAGTCACGCAAAAACAGAATTGTCATAGGTATTTGTGTCTGTTTCTTTCTTCTATTTTTGTCGGAGATATTGCTGTTTGATTTCTTTTCCTTTATCTGTAGGTATTTCTTTCAAATTTTGGTCTTGCTCTGAAAATTTTCAATAGCTTCTATTGCACCATTAAGTTACAATGCTCTTCATGTTTTTTCTTTTGTTTTGCAACACAAATGAATAAATTAAGATCAACTAACCATCATATAACAATGAGAGCAAAGGAAACTACACACTTTGTAAGAAGATGCACATTAGGCATGCGAAGGTACAACTTTAGTATGACAATTCGCTTTTAATTTGTGCATCGTCACCTACTATCTGACCGTTAATTAAGTACCTAGCATTCATCTATTCTTTTGCAGTTATCAAACAGTGTTATGCTTACTCTCAAAAAATTTAATGACCTAATCAAGTTTTGAGTGTTACAAGCACTCTCTTGAGATTGGATTTTGTCTCTTTTTCTTTTTTTACTCATGTCCTCTTTCATTTCTGTGTTCTCCTCTTTGCCCATTCTAATTTGTTTTCTTTTTCTACTTTTGCCTTTTTTTTATTTGTTTATGAAATACCCATAGCAATTATAGTCCAATTTTCTCATTAGTTTTATTTATTTATTTTGCTTCAGAGACATTTTTGTTATTTTATTTGTTGAATGCATTTGACCCCAAACATGAGTGATTTTTATAATAGTAGAGATTGGATCAGGGTCCTTACTACAACACTCATTAACAAAGGAAGAAAATGGTGAGTTAGGGGGAGAGAATACTTTCTCCTCAGCCTAAGGGTGATCTGCGGGTGTCTAGAGGAAGAGAATGACTCGTTTTTTCCTTGTTGCCTTAAATTTGAGGTACATTTTTCTTTCTTTCCCTCCATATTTTACGTTACTTTTCGTTTTCTAGTTATGTTATATGTTTTCTGTGACTTCAGGTACATCTTTCTTTCCTCCATTTTCTATATTTTTTTTTGTTTTCTCGTTATGTTAGGAAATGTACACCAATTGTTTGACTTAATTTCTCATTCAAGTTATCTATCATGTATGCTATGCCTATAAGTTTGCATTTTATAGATTGTACATCTGTTTGACTTAATTCTTCATTCAAGTTCTCTGTGATTTATTATGTTTTATATATTGTACGCTTGCTATTTGATTCAAGTCCTTACTCGAGTTTTTTTTGCTTTATGATATTTTTCCTCAATCAAGTTGTTTACTTTTTCTATTATTTCAGTCATGTCTCTACCACTACGAGAACCAATTGTCGCTTTTGGGAGCATTGCTATGCACGCTATTATTGTTGGCACACATTTTTGTTTCGATATGATTATCGATGCCCTCAACATGTATGCTATTGCTAAGGGAGTGAACGAAACCTTTGCCTTCAACAAGTGTAGTAAGGGAGTTGAGGATTATATATTTAGCTGCAACAATCTGCAAATTATTTGTATTTGAGTAGTTTCACCTTATTGACTGTTGGTTATGGAGACATTGTTCCTCATGACAGAGATGTATTTGCCATGTTGCTGACTGGTGTCTTGATGTTACTCAGTTACTATATTGTGAGTTTTGTAGTTGCTGCAGAAGTTGGCAGGCTGTGTTCTTTGTTATTGATGCATCTCAATGAGAGAAGAAAAAGATCCATAAGATCTTTCTTGGCTTATCTTTGTGGTCCTATTCTCATAGTTTCTGAAGCTATAATTATAAAGTATGGGAAGGGAATTTCTTGGGCCGATTCTTTCTATATGTCAATATTGTCTGTCACAACGACGTAGTATGGTGATAAGCATTTCAACACACTGTAATAGCCATATAGTAGCAAAATACTTACCCGACAGTGTGTTAAAATGCTTATCACCATACTAAGTCGTTGTGACAGACAATTTTGACATATAGGAAGAATCGGCCCAAGAAATTCTCTTCACATACTTTATAATAACAACTCCAGAAACTATGAGTATAGGACCACAAAGATATGCCGAGAAAGATCTTATGGATCTTTTTCTTCTCTCATTGAAATGCATCAATAAGAAAGAACACAACCTGCCAACTTCTGCAGCAACCACAAAATTCACAATAGAGTAATCAAGTAACATTAAGACACCAGTCAGCAACATGAACTCTGCCTCCATCATGAGGAACGATGTCTCCTAACCAATAGTAAATAAGGTGACCTACTAAAATACAAATAACTAGCATATTTGTTGCAGCCGAAAATATAATCCTTCACTCCCTTAGTAGACTTGTTAAGAAAGATGTTTCATTCACTCCGTTACCAATAACATACATATTGAAGGCAACGGTAATTATACTGAAACATAAATATGTGCCAGCAACAATAGCATGCGTAGCAATGCTCCCAAAAGCGACAACAACTTCCCGCATAGGTTGAGACATGACTGAAATAATAGAAAAAGTACACAATTTGACTAAGGGAAACAATCATAAAGCACATAAAACTTCAATGAGAACTTGAATCAAATAGTAAGCATACAATCTATAATCACAAAAAACTTGTGTGAGGAATTAAGTCAAACATATGGTGTATAACTATAAAACAAAAAACTTATAGGCATATAATAAATTAGATAAAACTTGAGTGAGAAATTAAATCAGATGTTGGTGTACAATCTCTAACATTAACAGAAAACCAAAATAAAAAATAAAAAATTAAGGAAAGAAAGAAAGATGTAACTTAAGTCACACAAAAAAAAAACTCAGACATAGCATAAATCATAAAAACTTATAGGCATAGGCATTTTTTATAAATCACAGAAAACTTTAGTGTCGATATGTAACATAATCAGAAAAACAAAAAGAAATGGAAAAAAATGAGAAAAGAAAAACAAGATATAGATCAAATTTGAGGCAACAAGGACACGTAAGCCTTCTCTCCCTCCCAGCTCACACTCAGCTAGAAAGAAAGCCTTCTCCTCCCAACTCACCCTTAGTTTACTTGGTTAATCAGCTTTGTAGTAAGGACCTTGATCCCAAATCTCCACTACTATAAAAGTTAGCCCCTGTTTGGGTTCAAAAGTGTTTAATGCAAAAAAAAAAAAACGGAACACAAATGCCCCTAAAGCAAAAAAAAAAATAAAAATGACAGAGAAAACTGGATTATATAATTGCTATGGCCAATTCTGTAAACGAATAAAACAAATAAATAGAAAAGCAAAAATAGAAAAAGAAAACAAATTAAAATGTGCAAAGAGGAAGGAACAGAAATGGAAAATTGACATGAGTAAAAAAGAAAAAGAAACGAACCGAACCACAAAAGAGAATGCTTGAAACACTCAAACTCCATTAGGCTTAAAATTGTTTGAGTAAAGCACGCTCTTCGGTAACTGCAAAAGACGAGATGAAGGAATGTTCATGAACTTACTGATATAGGTTTAGGGATTTAACTCTTGGAGGCTACAATCTAGGCTTTTTAACAGTGTCGGTAATTATATTTCGTTTGATGAGATGTGCAGCGAAGTGATGTTGGGTTGCTAACTTTATTTACTTTTATTTTCATTAGTTTTTTCTCCAAAACATTTCTTCTCTACATGTTGGCTTCATATCCCCATCATTCTGTCTACACACTTTACAGATATAAAAAAGAAAACATGGTTTCGGCCAGGATCATGATTAATTGTTTGACGCACAGTTGCCAGATTCAGTGAAATAGGGCTTGAATTCCATATCGGTACGAACGGAGGATATTTTAGCGATTCACCGGTAAATTCGGTGGTTTATATAGATTTCTAATTAGATTAGAAAAATTTAAAGAAAAGAAAAGAAAAACGCACCTGGCCACTGTAAATTCGATGGTACTCGTCGTTGTCAACCTTGTGGTTGTCAGGGAAGGAGAAGAAGGGAGAGGTGGGAAAGGAGAAAAAGAAAGATGAGGGAGAGCGAGCAGAGCTTAGAGGTAAATATAGGTGGAGGAGTAGGTGGGATAGTTAAATATAGGTGGAGGAGTAGGTGGGATAGTTGGTGGGGAAGGGAGTGCACATGATAGAGAGAGAAGGTCTAACATTAGGGGAAATGGATCTTCTACGGATATTTTTCATAATTCCATCAATTTGGATATTTAAAATTACTGGTTAAAATTATCTTAATTTTTAAAGATGTCTCATGTTTTTCACGGTTAAATCAAATGTTAAAAGTCCGAATTAATGAATTTGATAAATTAGGTGTAGGGATCCGTCCCTTTCCCAACATTGGTTTGATCGATAAAAGTATTTTATATTATTTTGATTAAACAAGTAAATTAATTATTTTATATTATTTTGATTAAATAAATAAATTAACTATTTTGATTTGTTTTCATATCTGAATGACCTCTAGAAGATAAAGAAGCAAAATTTAAAAAACCAAACTTTAGAATTAGAATTGAAAAGACAATACTAAAATGTATAAATTAGAGCAAATTAATTACTTTGATTTGTTTCATTTCCTTATCACACATAAAATATAATTGTAAATTGTATAATTATAAATACTTTTACGAGTAAATCTCAGTTTACTATTTTCAGTTTCATAATTTTCAACATTTAGTATATGAAGTTTTTAGCAAAATAGAAAGAAAAAAAAAAGCATTAGGAAAGTTCAGAGGAGAGCGATATTTTTCAGTATGATCGGAATACGGGTAGTACATCACATGTCATTATAAAAATGATGGGATATGTGTGTTAAAAAGTTAATAACTTAAAAAATAAAAATTCCCACCATTTATATAAAAACACATGGTGTTGTGTACTCCTGTGTTTCGATCACAACGATAAGTTGAAAAATTTATCTAGAGGAAGACCAAAACTTAAAAGGAAACCTACTGATAATGGAAGGAAAAGAAATGAAACAGCATGACGGAATAAGACTGATATAGAATCGGTAAAAGTTGGAGCTGGAACGAGAAGAACTTGAAGTCGGAGACTACCACAGAAAAACCGGATTTCGTTAATTTGATGGTGGGTCATTAGTTTTTTCTCCACAACATTTCTTCTCATCCAACTACACGTTGGTTTGATATCATGATCATTCTCTCTACATATTTTACAGATATAAAAAGAAAACACGATTTTAGCCAGGATCAGGATTAATTGTTTGACCCATAGTTGCCAGATTTGGTGAAATAGGGTCTGAATTCTATATCGGTACAAACTAACTGATACTCTAGCGATTCATTGGTAAATTTTGTTGGTTTATCTAGATCTCTAAAAAGATTAGAAAATTTTGAAGAAAAGAAATGAAAAACGCACATGGCCATTGTAAATTCAATGGTAAACTCGCTATTATCGTCCTTGTGGTTGTCAGGGAAGGAGAAGAAAAGAGAGGTCGGAGAAGGGGAACGAAGGAGAGAAAGAGATGAGGGAGAGAGAGATCTAGGAAAGAGAGAGATAAGTGAAAGTGAGTGTGAGGTGAGCATACCAATGTAAAGTGGGGGAGGGAAAGGAATCTCTTGGATCTCTTCCTTCAAATTTTAGGGATCCATCAATTTAGACAATTTAAATTTAATTTAATGACTACAAATAGGATCAATTTAAAAATTATAATAATTTTAGTCGTTGGATCAAATTTAAATAGTCCAAATTAGTGTTTCTCAAGAATTAGGAGGAAAGTCCGAAAATGATCCCTTTCTGTGGGAGAGGAAGTGCACATAAGAGAGGAAAGGTCCAACATTAGTTTTATCAATAACAGTATTTTATATTAGTTTGTAGAATATTTTACATTATTTTGATTATATAAATAAGTTAATTACTTTGATTTGTTTTCATCTTTCAATGACATATAAAGTACAACCGTATGTATGATTATAAATCTTTTTTTTTATTTTTTTTATACAAATTAACATATATTCTTTAATGAATTTAAGATGAATCGAATTGAATATCGTATCGTTTCTATTTACTCTATTATATGTTATTAGCGAACCAAACCACTAACTCTAACATGCTCCGTATTGGGCAATTCTAACTTTTGGCGTGTGTTTTCATTAATGAATTTAAAATAAAATAAAATCAAATAGTTTGTTAAGGAGGATTTGACGTGAATTGGTATTCATAGACAAACACAGATCCTTTCTAAATCTGTGCAACTGGAGTTTGGGGATCAATGGATCGGGGCAATTGAAATTTGATCAAATGACTATAATTATTATAACTTTTAGAAGGTCTCCTGTTTTTAACCGTTAGATCAAATTTCAATAGTCCGGATCCATTGATCCTTGGGCTCTGGTTGCACAGATCCGAAGCTCGGATCTGTGTTCTTTGTAGACTATTGGCATTTTTAATTAATTATGTTTTGTTCTTACAATGATCTCAATGTTGCAGTCCTATTAGAATATGAATGTGATTGTGTAAATCCTAGTAGATATGAGAATATATCTTATATTCCTATTAAGAGTAGATTACCTATTAAATGTTGTAATCCTAAAGGGTAAGGAATTAACCTTCCCTACTACTGTAAAGAAAGGAACAATGTAAAGAAAGGAACAATGAGGTGGAATAACACACATATCACAATTATACATCTCTCTTTCTCTCTACAATTGCCGTACCTTTCCCTCTCTCTAGGCCTTCATAATTGTTCAATAAATTATGCATACAACACTCAATTCTTTTTGTTCATTTTCTTGCTGGTATGCTGCTTGAATTTATAATTTTACTTTGTCTGCTTGAGTCTATACTTTCTTAATTTATTTGTTTTTTTTTTCAAATCTTAATTTATTTGTTGGAGATTTGTTGCCAATATGAAATGAAAATATAAGCAAAATTGAAAAGTGAATTATCTAAAGAATTTAAAACAGAAACATGAAGCATCGCCCAAAGGATCAAAAGACAATATTTGACAATAAATCAGCTCCGGTAAAATCTCTGTATTGATAAAATAGTTGCTCAAAATTGCTTTTTCAGGATGCGTTTGTTATGCTATCTCAAATTGGACTAATTTCAAGAATTAAGATATACTAGCTTAAATTATATTAAGTTAGATCAATTTAATAAAAATTTGATGTAGCGTCAGATTAATAAACAAAATAATAAAAATTAATTCTCTTCTTGTTTTTTTCGTTTTTTCGTTTTCTTTTTCTTTTTCATTTTCCTTTTTCTGGAACACTCATCTCTCTGAAAGCTCCCCCGTACACACGGTAAAAACGCAGAAGGAATTTGGTTTTGCAAAGCTTTGATGGTACCCTTGGTGAAGCCAAACAAACGGGCCCTCAGAGTCCTCCGTAGACCAAAACAGCTCTCAGAAAAAGCCAAATGGAAATGGCGTCGTCGTCTAGGGTGTCGCTCTGCTTCTTCCTCCTCGCCGTGTTCTCCACCGCTGACACTGTCAGCAAGCACAACTTCATCGTCGTCAAGTTCTACGCGCCGTGGTATGCAATTCGCATCTCCCTCATTTTTCACAGTTGATTCTGTTTCCTTTGATGATTTGATAGATAGTCGTTGCTCTTTTTTTCGTTTGATTTGTATTTGGATCTGAAATTTTTCGGATTAATGTTTTCAACATCTTTAATTAAGCGATTGCGAGCATTTATTGTGGACCTGGTTTTACCAAGCATATTTAATGAGACCCTTGGTTTTGTTTATTTCCTTTTGAATTGAGGCCATAGAATTTGCCTATCAAGTCTGAAAGCGAGCAGGATTCGAACAGTGCGACGCCAGCAGAAGCAGTTCTTAGTACCAGTATGGCACAGCTAAAATTACAAAAAAAAAGTAGCTATGAAAAAGAGTTAGGGTGTAAAATGCGTTTGGTAAATGTAAAAATAAGTGTTTTTTTTCAAAGTTCCAGCCAAAATAATTAGAAAAATGGAAGCAGTATTTTGCTGCTTCTCAAAACCAGCTTTTTTTTCAAAGTAGACGGATGAACAGTACAGTTTACCAAACGCTTAATGTAGCCAGACAAATGAGTCCTCGAGGTTTTAGCGTGGAACTAGAGCCTAAGCGTGGGAATTTAAAATGAACTATAAGTATTGTATATAATTGTTAAAATAAGGAACTAAATGTGTTGTGTGTATATATGTAAAAACAAACAAAACATGTACAAACGAAGACATAATTGTAGCCACGGTAGAGCAAGCAAAATCAAAACAAATGAAAACATAAAATAAGGTCCTGCATTATTCATTCAAAAAATAGTCCTGCATTATTCATTCAAAAAATAGTCATACATTATATGGATCACCAAATGCGAATACAAAATGTTTGTTCATCTCAATCGAATTTTTGTCATTAAATTACAACATTATGAGAATACATTCATAACGGAAAGAAAATAATAATAACTTGTCATTGTAAAGGAGATTCAGAAACAAGACTGTCTGTAATAACAAAACTTAAGCTTGCAACCCTACAATTAGATTATGACCGTAGACACAAATGACCTATGTTGAAAGAATTGTGGTCATAATCATGACAGTACTAATGCTGGGGTGTGTTGCATGATGTTTAGTTCTTTAAATTACACTCTAAGCTCAATAATTGTTGTTTATGATGTTTCAAGTTTTCCAATATATGTATAAATTATGTAAATCCATAAGACTCAATTCATGAGTCAAGATCTTGAACTCCATAACATTTATAAACGATTACTGTGGAATACGTAAATTACATACCTCAATAATTAGCTATCAAATGTCATGTACAATCTTTATCTTGAACCATTTGTAAACAAGCTGTCGACGTGAAGGAAATTTGGTTTCTCATTCTAGCCTTGCACGTTAAAACTCTAATACATGTTTTTTCATTAGTGTACACCTAGAAAGTGCGATTAGTTTTTAAAATAAAATAAAAAAGTTATTATAATTGGGATAATGATGAACAATTATTTATTTATTTATTATTTTATATTATTTTTAATTTTTAAATAGAGCATGTTATACTAGGCCAACTCCAACCCATGGCCGAAAACCTATTTTTCCCTTTCTATTCCCGCCCCCCAAACACAAAAAAAAATCCAATCCAACCCAACTTATAATTTGGACCTAAAACCTAAAAAAAAGGCAGAAATCGGCCCAGATTTAGCCCAGAAAATGGTGTGGG
The DNA here is from genome assembly GCA_028566515.2 of Pyracantha coccinea. Taxonomy (NCBI): domain Eukaryota; kingdom Viridiplantae; phylum Streptophyta; class Magnoliopsida; order Rosales; family Rosaceae; genus Pyracantha; species Pyracantha coccinea. Next base: position 4,093,276 of record JAOTRO020000017.1, on the reverse strand, counting down.
CCCACCGCCATTGCAAGTGAAAGCCAACGCTTGAGCGCCAGACTCCCCCCTAGAAACAGGCCCCACAGGTGCAACAAGCCTCAACTGAGACCAACATGGCCCCACCCACGTGGGCATGTTAGCCACTTGCGCTAGAGAGCCAATGACTCTTTTTAATCCGACAACTTAGATTAAAAGGCCGTTGGTTGATCCAACGGTCTACATTCAATTTTTTTGTTTTATATTTATATATTTATTGAATCCAACTGCTAAGATCGAATATAATCAAATCTAATGGTTAAAAAAAAAAGATTTAACGGCCCAAATTTAAATCTCATGGCTAAAACAATTAGAAAAATTATTTAACTGAAAATTCATCCAAAAACTCTATAAATACCTATGTATTTGTTTAAACATCCACACAAAACTCACTTTTCTACTACAATTCTTCCAATTTTTCTTTCTACCATTTCTTCCCATTTCCAAATTTTTCAAGATGGCAAAAGTGCATATTAGAGGTCGTAATTGGACCTTTGAGGAAGATGTTGCTTTATGCTTGGCATGAGTTTAATTTAGTGAAGATGGTGTCAGTGGCACGAATCAAAATAAAAAGGTTTTGTGGGGTAAAATCGTTGATAAGTTCCATGAGAACTCCAATGTCAGGCGAAGGGAAGGTGGTGGTGTTTACGATCGGTCGAAGGTTATCAACAAAGCTTGCACTTCATGGAATGGAAGCTTGGAGAGAGCCGTGGTTGACATGGCTAGTGGAAGGAGCGCCGTAGAAGTTGTGAGTTTATTTGTTGATATTTTATTTGTTATATACATAATATTATTTTGCAACTAATTGTTTTTATGTATTTCTTGCATAGGGTGATAAAGCAGTGGCAATTTACAAGACAAGAACTACACCAAAAAAAATCAAGCTTTTAAGTTGCGTCATACTTGGAAAGTCCTTAAGGATTGTTCGAGGTGGGGAACCGATGCGGAACAACAATGGGGAAGAATATTTCATAGTGAAGCCGCACAGACAAATGATGTCAATAAAGGTGTCGATGAATTGACCCCAACTTCTTGTTTTGCAAGGCCCCTGGAAAGAGATAAGCAAAAGGAAGCAAAGAGAAAAGGGAAGTCCCAAGATCCAATTAGTGCACAAATTGCTACCGGATTTGCAAGATTTACCGAAAGCTATAGCTCTTGGGAGGAAGAAGTGGCTCGAATGCATTTGGCCATGACGCACGAAGGGGATAGGGAGCAAGAAAGGTTCAAATGTAGTTTCATGAAGGAGGACCTCAACAAATACACTCCAGAGAGGAAGAAGTTCTTACGTGATAAGCAAAAGGAAATTTTGTGAAGGCATGTCACAAGGAGTATATTTCAAGATGATGATTCATTTCAATGCTATATCCTAAGTCCACCACCAAGTCAAGATGGTGGATATCATTATTAAGTTTATATAGTTTATGAATTATCGATTGTATTAAGTTTATGTGGTTTATTTGGTTTATTAATTATCGTTTGTATTAAGTTTATATAGTTTGTTAATTGTCGTTTGTATTAAGTTTATGAATTATTAATTATCGTGTGTATTAAGTTTATGACTTATTAATTATCCTATGTACTAAATTTATGGCTTATTAATTATTGTTTCTATTAATCTAGATGTTGTAATACCCCGTAATTAAAAAAATGGTTATATATATATGGGTGTATGTTGGGTAATTATTTGTTTTTATGTAATGATTTTATTATATTTTTTTATGCAAGAACCTACTTTCGATATGTAAAATAGTTTCAATGTATAATCCTTTTTGGTACAAATTATTTCAAAAACTGGCTATTTCATGTTCATATGTAATTAGAGATATTTTTAGTTTGAATTGGAGAAGAGAGATTAAACGAGTTTGGTTTGATTTTCCTCACAAAGTGCCGAGAGTTTGAGGTTGAACTAAATGAGTAATTTTGTCTTGATATTTTCTTTCAAAGATGAGGTGGAGAGTTTGTAACATTAGGAGTTAATGATTTGGTGATTACTCACCACTCTAAATGTGAAGATGGAAGTCTACTTAAGGGTGAGTTGGCATGTTTGTATTCATTAGGAATCTAAGAGTTAGATGTTTGGTGATGATTCATCCCTCCAAAATTTGAAGAGGTGGGATTCATATCCCTTAGACTTTGAAGGTGGGTTTTGAGTGTTTGTCCACCTTGCATGATATTGATTAACTTCAAATTTGTTGTTTTTCTATTGGACACATTTCATGGTGATGATTAGGTTAACATTTGGTGTGTTTTTATTGGGACACATTTTATGTTTAATGATTGGCACAACACTTGCTTTCTTTCCATTGGCACACTTGTGGAGAATCTTTGGAGAAGAAGATGTCATGCAATCTTTATAAAGAAAGGAGCAAAGAACCAATGGAGGACATGGAGAAAAGAGGGAGGAAAGAAGAGAGATCAAAATCGTCCTTCTTGTATACCTTCTCTTATATATTTAAGGCTCTAGGCCATTTTCATTGTAATTTGTACATAGTGAAAACATAAATGCATATGCAACCCTAGTTGTAATGTCCCACATCGACCAACGGAGAGGGGGTGATGTGTTTTATATGTACGTGTCCACCTCGTTATAGCATGAGGCTTTTTGGGAACTTACTGGCTTCGAATTCCATCGGAAATCCTAAGTTAAGATAGTTCGGGCGAGAGGATTTCTAGGATGGGTAACCCATTGGGAAGTTCTCGTGTGAGTTCTCAGAAACAAAATCGTGAGGGAGTGGTAAGCCTAAAGCAGACAATATCGTGCTACGATGAAGTCGAGACTGGGATGTGACAGAATGGTATCAAAGCCGCTTTGCCGTGTGGTGCGAGTTTGCCGACGACGAAGTTAGGCTCCTAAGAGGGGTCGATTGTAACATCCCTCATCGACCCACGGATAGGGGGTGATGTGCCATATATGTACATGCCACCTCCCTATAGCACGAGGCATTTTGGGAACTCATTGGCTTCAGATTCCATCGGAACTCCAAAGTTAAGCGAGTTCAGGCGAGAGCATTCCTAGGATAGGTGACCCACTGGGAAGTTCTCGTGTGAGTTCCCAGAAACAAAACCATGAGGGAATGGTAAGCCCAAAGCGGACAATATCGTGTTACGGTGGAGTCAAAACTGGAATGTGACAGAATGGTCTCAGAGCCACTCTGCCGTGTGGTGCGAGTGTGCCAACGAGGACGTCGGGCCCCTAAGAGGGGTGGATTGTAACATCCCACATCGACGAATGAATAGGGGGTGATTTGTCTTATATGTACATGCCCACCTCCCTATAGCACAAGGCTTTTTGGGAACTCACTAGCTTTGGATTCCATCAGAACTCCGAAGTTAAGCGAGTTCGGGCGAGAGCAATCCAGGATGGTTGACCCACTGGGAAGTTCTTGTATGAGTTCCCAGAAACAAAACCGTGAAGGTATGGCTGGGGCCCAAAGCGAACAATATCGTGCTACGACGGAATCGAGATTGGGATGTGACAAAAGCAGATTGTGTGCATCTATATATACTTTATCGAATTGCAGAAAAGCTTGACACAAGTGTTTTTGGGGAAATGGCATAAAAGCTTGACATGGGGAACCGTATGACCCGTTGGAACCGGCCCGTTTCAAATGGGCTGAGTTATGTCTAGTTCCCGTTTTAAAAATATGACCATCAACTCCGCCCCGTCCCATTGCATTTTCTAACGGGTCCAGCCCGGTTCCTCCAAATTTGGACTAGGCCAGGCCCGTGCCCACCCCTAGTTCTAACAGAGTTGACAAAAATGACCATAAATGCACGTTTTGATGAGTTAAGAGACCAATAGTCATGCATTTTTAGTTGATGGACCATTACTTCAATTGGATTAAAGTTGAGAGATCATTGCTACAATTTCCTCTAGAATCTTCATGGATGAATTTAGTAAATCCCATATATGGTGAGCACACGAGACCACTCTGCCTCTCCAATTACACTTCAGTCCCCCCGTTGCATGCAAAAAGCAGTAAGGTAAAACAATTCATAAAAACCAAGTGTTTTAAGACCAAAAAGGAAGCATTGTTGCTGTTGTCCCAAGACAGAACAAAATATGGGGTAGAATCCTCATTCTTCAACACATCCAATAAAATGCAGCAGTTCAGTCTTGCCTCGTGTGTGTTCGCGAGCTCGCATGCGCAAACACGCGTGTATGCATGAAACATATAGAGTAATCCATAAAATATGTGCACATCCAATCCAGGCAACCACCAATTAACAAATGAACCACATTTCTATTGAACTTACTAAGGGCTGTTAAAAAGGGGGTCGTCATGTGTCGTCAAGAACTACTTTGCGGCGTTTAGTCTCAGGAAAAGACCAAACCAAAAGGAATAGTACATCGAATCATCTTTTACGCCTCAAGGTCCTTTTGTTCGACTCTATATTCCAGAACATCAATAAACTCTAACGAGAACAAAAGATCCAGGCCATGAAAGCCGAGGGCAAGTAAAGACAAAACGCAACGGCCAGAGAGGCGCAGAGAACATCTTTACATAGTTGTATGAGTATTTAAATATATTTCAGCTGGAACCGTAAATCAGTCTGGGAAGCCGAAGATGACTCAATGTATTGGAAGGCGAGGAGCGCGTGGACGAACAGGTGTCTTTGATGGACTTACCCTGCTTGTACAAGACGCCATAAATTAATATACCGAATGAAGCTTGTCTCAAAATTCTATAACTCAAAAGGGGTGGGGAAAACAAAGATAACTCCAGTCGGAAGATAAATGAAACAGCATGCAGTCTAACCTGATTGGCAATGATCCCAAAACCACACCACTACAGTTGAGAGCAGCGATTGCACTTTCAGCCTGCAGGATGAAAGTACATTCCAATTAAACTTTTATGAATTGCAGCAATCAATCTGGAGGTCTATTTTTAATGTGCAGGTAGATATCAAGTATAACCTAACACATTTTGCAATCCAACTTCATCAAAGACATATCTTGGCAGGCTCTGTGTAGAACATGCATGCTTTGGATTGCATCCATGATCCGAGCCACTTGACAAATCCTTTAACTCTACTTCTACTCATCTGTTGCTATACAAATCAGGTAGTGTGCCTATGAAATGCATGTTTCCAGGTCCTCGCATTTTCTCACGTCGCCAAATTTTACAGCCACTAAATATTCTAATGCAAAATATTAACAACACTTGAGCAACACAATTCCTCCCACCCTATACCTTCCATCCCAACAAAGCTACTATTAACTTTAGCATCACCCGACAAAGATTTTTCCAGAAGAGAAAAACAGAAACCAGGGATTCCTTGTTTCATACTTTGGAGCTGAAAGGTATTACACATTTCAACATCAGAGTTGGACATTAAATCCAACTCGAAATAGCTGTTTACATCTTCGCCAGGTCCGTTGGCTGAAATCAGAAGCCAACAAAAAGAAGATGCTGGAAACACCGCCACTCTCCAAATATACTCTCTTAAGCAGGAACCAAGGTTCACACTTGATTATTATAGTTCGTTCCAAGACACTTGGAAATTTAATCTCTAAGAAAAAGAAACATAAGTAAATTGATAAGACCTTAAAAAAATCTTCTCTCCAAGACACTATCTGGGATATCACAAGATAGGTACTGCAAAACTAAGCTTACTCCATACTAAACCCATGGGCTGAAGAGGTATGCTTGAACAACGTTGTATAACTATGGCAAAAAAGGAAAGTAAAAGCAAGAAAGAAAGTAAGATATCCTTATCAAAACCAAAAAGGGGATTTAAGAGACATGGAAGGAGAAGGAGCCACGCTTAATAAGTGACCACCTCAGACACAAAGATACAAGCACAGGAGAT
>JAOTRO020000017.1:4067332-4078981 GCA_028566515.2 Pyracantha coccinea | reverse complement strand
GACACAACGATTAACCTCGAACAATGCGCATGCCTCAAAGGGCATTTTTGTAAAATCCTTTAGTAAAATTATAAAAAAAATCATAATTTTCTGGGACGGGTTGTCACAACACATGTGGTTGCGGGAAGATAAAAAATAGTAAAAAAAAATTGTGCGAAATTATCACTAGCCCATGATTTTTCTTTTTTGATACTTTTTATTGAATTATGAATAGAAAACCAAATCGTCTTTTCATCATTTTTTGTTGACAGAGAGTTCTCTTACTATAGTAAAGAGAGAAATCCAACCACTAAGTTTGCTTCTTATGACATTGTTGCTGCAACGATGTGAATGGCCAAGTATTTTTTTATTTATATTTATTTATAGAATCATACTAACGAGGCTCATATATTATACTTAACAATTGAACTCACTCAAATTAGATTTAAGTGTTCCAACTTACCGTGAGAGTTTCATTCTAACTTTCATGCCACTCTTAATCGTCTAACAAGCAAATTCTCATGGCCCACCTTGTTTGCTAACCCTCCGAAATAAAACATCTTAAAAAATAAATTTGAAGCAGGTCCAACCACTCATAAACCGCATATATCACATACGCCAGTAAAAATCTCTTTTGTTAGCATATGAAATGGTTTTTATCAAAAAATGCACCTTTATGTTTATAGCTAACTCATCAGTTTGGTTTTTTATGTTTTCAACTCATTAATTTCGTTCGCTTATTTATTTCTCCATTCATCAATGTGGTCCTTGTAGTCTCACTTCGTTATACTTTGCTGACATGGAAATCGTGTGGACTCACATAGCCAATTATATTATGCCATGTGAATGAAGTAAAAGAAATCAGTTTCTTTATCTACAAGAAAAATAGTTTAGGATTTCATAACATCTTAAACTTTTTTTTTATAAATAAAGTCAATTAACTTAAAAGTAACGCTATCGGGTCGGGAAAATCTGGGATGGGTGGGGAGGTGTGCGACGCCGTGGTGGAGGTGGAAAGAAAGGGCCTGGGGAAACTTGGGTGGGTGAGGAGGTAACTTCCGGTAGGGAGGGGGAGAGAGAGTGCTTTTTTTTAGTTTTTATTTCTTTTGTTTATTTTCCGTTTCTTTTTTGTTTCTTTTGTTTTAAAATTTTAAAATATTTCTGAGAATAAGATTTAGTTCATGTAGCGTCATATGATTAGTTTTATAGGCCCAATTTAGTTTCACATCCTGCATCTTAACAGACTTTCTAATGGAATTTGACGCCGATGACCACATTGTTGAGTGAAACAATAAATAAAATACGAAATTGATGAGTTTGAAACATAAAAGATTATTGACATGTGGTTCAAGATACTTCGCAAATCGTAATGTGGCTTTGTCTCAATGCTACCTCCCATTTCACCCAAAAAATTAAAAGGGGTATGATATCCACACATTCTATTTTAATTTTCACACACCTTTCTAATTTTCAACCGTTGGATCGGATGAATTGAAGAAGATCAACGGATAAAAATTCATAAGGAGTGTGTGAGAAGTAAACTTCCAAAAAAAAAAAACGAGGGACAAAAAAATTGACATTTGGTTCGAAAAGAAAGGTCCATCGGACCGTCAGTGTGTCCATTCTCAAAGCCCAATGAGACCCATTCCCATTGTTGTTAGTCAAAACGAAGTGTCTCGAACGTCGTCTGAACGCCCCGACAAATCACGGCCCGGCTCGTCTTTCCAGTTTCGACGAGTCGCGATATTTATGAGCCGTGATGAGCCTAGCTGAGCCGAGCCGGCTGAACTAGTCAAAACTCCACGGACGCCAAACACAAAATCCACAAAACTCAGAAAAACAAAATTAAAAACATAAACTGGCTTTCTCTCTCTGTTTCAGTTCCGCTCAATCCTCCGCAAGAAGAAGAAGCCATTTTCTTCGCTACGGACAGAGATCCCCAGAAGCCAGAGGTCTCCAGAGGTTTCCAGATTCCAGGTACCGGAATTCTCAATCCCTAAATCTTTCGATGTTTGGGGGATTTATTGTATAGAATTTACAAGAATCCGTAGTTTTTTGAAAGTTTGAAAACAATGCATCCGGATTGAGAATTAGGGGAATTGGGATTTTAGGGTTAGGGTTAGGTTTTAGTGTAGGGGGTTGTTTGTTTGGTTGCAGGGATAGTTGGGGTTTTTTAGTTTTGGAGGGTGGGAGGTTGTAGCTATGAAGGGTCGGTCACACCGGCTTCAGAGTTCGGACCCGCCGGACGACTGGGTTAACGGGTCGTGGACCGTGGACTGCCTGTGCGGTGTCAATTTTGACGATGGGGAAGAGATGGTCAATTGCGACGAATGTAGCGTTTGGGTGCACACCCGGTGTTCTAGGTATGTGAAGGGAGATGATAATTTTGTTTGTGATAAGTGTAAGAGTAAGAACAATAGGAATGATAGTGAGGAAACCGAGGTTGCGCAGTTGTTGGTGGAGCTTCCGACGAAGACTGTGAGGATGGAGAGCTCTTATGCACATCCGCCTAATGTGCCAACCAGGCGGCCTTTCCGTCTTTGGACTGATATACCGATGGAGGAGAGGGTGCATGTTCAGGGAATCCCGGGCGGGGACCCTGCTCTATTTGGTGGGTTGTCGTCGGTTTTTACTCCGGAGCTGTGGAAGTCTACTGGGTATGCCCCCAAAAAGTTTAATTTTCAGTATAGGGAGTTCCCTTGTTGGGATGAGAAGAAGGAGGATGATGCTAAATTTGACGAGGAAAATGAGAATCCGGTTGATAGAGGTGCTGGTGTTCTGTTCTCTTTGTTGAAGGAGAGTGTGTTGGCAAACCCAGTAGCTTCCTTGGTGGGGATGAGGGGCCGAACAGAGGATGGGGGGTATAACAAAAATGCATCTTTGAAAGAGAGGAAAAGGTGGGATAATGAAGCTGTTGATCTTAGGTGTGCTCAGAGTGGTGTGAAGAAGGAGAGAAGTCTACTTCGGCCTGTTGTGTTACATTCGGGCAAGCGGAAAAAGGATGATTTGGGGACATCCAAAGATCGGAGTGGCAAGAAGAAGGCTAGAGCTGCTGAGAAAGAGGCTGATGCAAAGAAGAGAGGTGCACAATCTTCTAAATCAGGTGATTTTCTGTGCTTTGGACGCTTTCTGTTATACATATCTTTTATGATGGGAAGATATTAGTTTTTGATTTTGAGAACTTGCATGGCAAGAATATTAACCCTTGGTCAACTTACATGGCGAGAATTTTATGATGGGAAAATATCTGTTGACTCCAAATTTTGTGTTTTAATTTTTATTACTAGTGTTTACACCCACGGGTGATGCAAAACAATTGGAATTTTCTGAGGACAGAGGTCCGAAGATTTCCAAGGTTGACATTCAGAGTAAGAAGAGCAAGAAGTTTAGCGACTCCATGGTCAGAGAACCTGCATCAGATGGTTGTCTTCCAGCAGACTCTACTGTTGAAAAACACTCGTCAGAAGCCTTAATTTCTGACACGTGTAAACAGAAAATTTCAATTGGTGATGGACTGAAGGAAGACAAGGTCGGCCACCAAGTTCCTGCAGTGCCGGAGAATCTCACTCTCACCAAAACTGTTGATGCTGTTGCTTCATTGTTAGAGCACAATGATGGTGCAGCTGATTGTGAAAAGAAAGAGGTACGCTTTATTGATACTCATCTTAGTCGGTTGCTAGTGTTTATTAAGTATTTTGTTGCTTTATTTAACCATTCATCCACGTAATGGAACTATTACTGCAAAATTCGCTTTCTTTTTATATTTATGCACCATGAATAATTGAATTATTCAGAATTAATTTTTGGAATTTCATGCCAAGCTTATAGTAAACCTTTTAACAAGGAAAAGAAGAAACCATACACATAAGCATCAATATCAACTCTCTATGCACAAAATGGATTTGTACATTTCTTGACTACTGAGTTTGGTACTATTTAATGCTAGTTCATTGGACTGCACATCTGTGTTTTGTGTGTGTTTGTGCACATAGACATCTATAAGTGTTTCAGATTTGAGACAAACAATTTTTTGGAAGTGACATTTCTTGTGCCATAGGGAGATAGGACAGCAGATGACACGTTGGATGTGCAACCTCTGATTGGAGATGTCGCTGCTCCAGAAGTTAAGAATCAGATTCAATATTCTACTGGTGGGATCTCTGTAGAACCTCATTCTAAACTGAAAACAGAAGAACATGATGAGAATTGTAGGAGCTCATTGAACGTTCAGCATTCTCTTCATGCTGATGCAAAAGATCTCAGCGTATCTTCTGATCACATATCTGAAAGTCTGAGAATCAATGAGGTACTAGTAAACAGCCCACTATATAGTGACCATAAGGTGCTTGGTGCTGACAGAAATTCAGAAGCGGCCAGTGATTCTCGTAAAGACAAGGGCGATGAGTTATCTGGTGATCCTTGTCAACTTAAACAGGAATTGGAAGGTTCTGAGGGTTCCATGGCTCTGCAACAAAGTCCTTCAGATCCCAAACACAGTTTGGGGTCTCCTGAAGATCTTTCAAAGCCAGATGGAATTATCTTAAACTCTCCAGCAATACCTAGTCAGTGTAAAACACTAGCATGTGATGGAAAATCTTCTGCCGTTTCATCCACCGTTGCAGTCTCCATATCATCCGCTTCTGATAACTTAAAGTCTGGTGATGCTCAGAATCCTCATCCAATTTCGAAGCAACGAGTAATATCTGAAAGTAATGTTATCATTAAGAAGGATCGTGCTTCATGTGACGACTTGGACGAAGACAGGGACAATATGTCAAGGAAAACAGTAAAAGAGCATATCAGATCCTCTACAAACTCTACTCTGAAAACCTCACACTCGAGCAGGAATCATGATTCCAAGTGGGCCACATCAGAATCAAAAGATTCAGTGCATCACTCATCTTCCAAGACATCTCCAGCAGGGAATACTGCTGTTCCTTCAGGATCTAGTGAGCCTGCTGGATCACTGCCCAGCCAGAAGGCTTTACATGTGCAAAGTAAGAGTTCAGCTTCTAGTGCATTGCAAAGAGGTGAAAAGTTCAACCATACAACTTCATCTAAGACTAATCAGAATCACACACCATCTGCTTGTCCCCTTGCACCACCAAGTGTGCAGGCACAATTAAGTGACCAGGAGGTGAGAAAAGAAGTTTCATTTCTTTATCTTATTATCTTTTATTGCTGGTAAGTTATTGGGATAACATCTTAAATATTTTATTGGGAATTTGGCAGATAGCTATGCTTTTGCATCAAGAGCTCAACAGTTCTCCAAGAGTACCTCGTGTACCACGTGTTCGCAATGCGTCTAGCTTACCTCAATTGACTTCTCCAAGTGCAACAAGCACGTTAATGAAGCGTACATCTAATTCTGGAGGAAAGGATCACAGTTCGGTAAGATGTCAAACTTATTTTATCTTTTGAGAAAAATATGATGTTGATTTTATCATCTTTTGATGAAGAGGATGTCTTGAGCTCTTATATATCTGAGTCATGTTTGTGCCAACTAATCCCATTAATACAATCTCTAGGTCTTTAGAAGAAAAATCAGGGATGCACCTAAAGATGGGTCCCGAAGTTCACGTGAACATGATGAAGAAGGTAAAAGGACGGGCAGAATATCATCTTCTCCAGATCGAAGACGACAAGATGCATCAGATGTTGCTAGTAAGAGGGAGGACAATGGATCTTCAGCAGCGGTACTCTCTGGCAGGAAGAATATTCATTCTTCCTCCACTCATACTGCAAACAGTGGACCATCTTCGTCCAATGAGGCTAATGATCGCAATGTGTCATCTGTACGCAGTTCGCCTAGGAATGTCTCTGATGATGATACAGGCTCAGTTGGTCCGATTCATCGTACATTACCAGGTAGCTGTAATTCTGTACGGTTTCCCATTTCTTCTTAGATTTTGTTCATTATTTGCTCATTGTGTTTTCCTTGTACAGCCTTGATAAATGAGATTATGAGTAAAGGCAGACGCATGACATATGAGGAGCTTTGTAATGCTGTGATGCCGGTATGGTTGCTTTCAAAAGAATACTTGCTGTTTTTCTTGTCGTTTAATTGTAGTACGCCATAGTGCGTGAAGAACAATGAATGTATCTGAATTTTTTCTCTCCTCTCTTGTTTCTTTTTGCAGCACTGGCATAACCTGAGAAAGCATAATGGAGAGCGTTATGCATACACAAGTCCTTCACAGGCTGTTCTTGATTGCCTTCGAAATCGACATGAATGGGCTCGGTTAGTTGATCGTGGTCCTAAGGTATCCTCATCAAAATACGCGCATTTGTGTTTCATCAATGCACATATGCTTTATTGCATCCTTTACTAATTTCATTGCAAAAGCCTGTTGCATGATCCAAATTATTAAAACTACTGAACCAAAAGCATGAAGTGTCAATATTCAATGGTCGTGTATGTGCTTTTGCATGTTTCTCTTTTTTACTTTAGGGTGGGGGTGGGGTGTGGGTAATTAATCAATCACTTGATAATTGGACTAAACTGGTGTAGCAAGAGGACTTCCCCATGTGAACTTGGTGAGTTTTGGGGGTGAGACACGGATTTGGGACAAATTAGGCTCATAATAAGGAAGCTGACATTGTGTAGTTTTGGTGGAATAAAATTTTCAGATTGTGGCTCAGTGTTCTTGCATTCCTATTTCTCTGAAAACGGCAGTAATTAGGACGATGCATTTTCTCATGTATTTTTTTATCTCTGTAGCAGACAAATTCAAGTAGGAAAAGGCGAAAAGCAGATGCTGAAGACTCGGATGATAATGAATACGGCAAAGGAAAAAATCCAAAGGAGTTGGATGGTAAAAGCATTGAGACACAGAGGGAGGACTACCCCAAGGGCAAGAGAAAAGCTCGAAAACGTAGGAGATTGGCTCTTCAGGGAAAAGGAATAAAGGATGTCAGGGAGAAGCGGAAGGCAGACATGCTTACCGACGATGATGTTGGACAGTCATTTTCTAATTCCACTGAAGGAAGCATGTCCACTGAGGATGATATTCAGGGAGGAGGAGCATGCCCGGTAAGAGGAAGTGAGGCCTCCACTAGTTCGGATGATGAGACGGGGGCAACGTGATTGATCATTGTTTGCACTGTTTGGTCTGATATCAAGGCTCTCAATGTGGCCATGAAGCCTCTCAGTCCGCCATCCCTTCTTTCCTGTGACGCTGTTGCAGCTGCCGTACGGCTTTGACGGCTTTTTGTGATGAAGTCCCAGTTGGGATTTCATGCTGGATCCGAAAAATGTAATACCAGTGTACATATGAGTTGCGTTAATTTTTGTGACAATGGATTAGAACTCCTCGTTTATTGAGGCGTAGATTCGATTTGATTCTGTAAAAACTTAGGCAGGCTGAACCTTCTCCATAAATTAAACCTAACCTTTTGTGAATTCGTCATCTTGGTTTGTTCGGCTCAGGGAAAGGTCAGGATCCATTTCAATATATGGTATTCACCTTCAAATTTGTGATTGTACGCAGAGGATTAAGACTGAGAATGTACCCTTTGCCTTGCGTGGACTGGTTTAACTTTTCCAACGAGGAATACGAGCGTTAAAAGTGAATACTGCATCTTTTTATTCGTTGTATGCGGTATTCACCTGTATATCTAGTATACATTAGCGTATAATGTATAACAAATTTTTTTGACTAGTGAATCTTTAGTCGTTCATTCAACGCTTCATTCTTCCGTTTGCATGCGAAATATAAAATTTCGTCAAATCAGGTGGTCCGTCAAAATACCGGTATATTTTAAAACTTTGGTTTGTAAGATGACCGTGACACGATACGTATGCAAGTGGACCGTTGCGTTGCGTCCACCAAACCCCAAGAAGTCTTGAGGAATTCAGTCTCTCCCGTGGAAGTTGGGCCTTTAAGTTTAGCCGTTCAATCTTCTCTCTCTCTCTCCTCTCTATTTCTCTCTCTAGATATAAAAAGGCGAAGGGGACAAATCGTTGAAAACGACGGTAAGAGATTTCTGGTGCATTTCTCTCTCCCCCTCCCACAGATCATTACCCATTGCCCTTACCCCCACCAACTACCTTCAACTGCAATCCCTCCACGCTTCCTCCGCCGTCCCGCGGCTGCTGCTGCTTTTTCACATTCTCTCTCCCCCGCGATCTGGTTCGTCCAATTTCTCAATTTCGCTTGATATTTATGTGTTTAATTTGTTGCTTGTCGATTTTGTTTAGTTGTGGTCTGGATTGAATTGGGTCGGATTCGAATTTGGGATCTTTGCTTCTTTCTTATTTGATTTGTTGATTGATTAGGTTGTGTGAATCATCAGCCATGACAATTCCGGATTCGGATTTCATGATGGAAAACGGAGTTAGTTGCTTACCCAACACGCCGGAGGAGGAGAAGCGGATCGTCAATGAATTGGCTCGAAAATCGGAGGCCAATGTCAAAGAAGGCAACTTGTTCTATGTTGTTTCCAATAGGTGTGTGCTCCTCTTTCTTTGAATTTAATGCTAAAGGTTTTATCTTTGGATTGGCAGCCATCTATTTGCATGTTCGTGTTGCTTTTGTTTTGAATCTTTATTGAGAAGTGCTTTTCGCATCGTAATTGTTTGGTTAATTCTGGGTTCTTAGCTTCTTGTGGGTTTTACGTGCTTTCTAAGCCAAAGGCATGCATTTGTGCTATGCTTCTGTATTGAGCAATTGGCTATTTGATTAGATTTTCTTTTGTTTATTTTTCGTGTTTAGGAAGTCACTCTCTTTTTTGTTTTCTTTTATCGCATTCATATGGTTGCTTTTTACATGAAGCATGTTGATTCCAAACTTTGGCTCGACAAATTAAGACCATAAAATTGAACAATCACACCAAGAACATGAGTGAAGCGATGTAACACGGTTCACCTAAGTGGCACTGTATCCACATTGATTTGTATTGTGTTTTCACTGAAAGTGCTGCCTTTACTTAGAAGGCTTGAGAGCCTTGTTTGAGAGAGTGAGAGTGAATGTAGATGGAGATAGTTACTATGAGAGGGGGAACCTTTTAAATAGGCTAAGGCTTGAGCTTTTTTAACTGGTGGGCCTCCTTCGTGGGCTAAGGCTCGACCATGGGTGTAGCAAACCATGCGAAAAGGACTCCCCCAAGTCTCCCAAGCATTTATTAGGGCCTGTTTGAAACTGCTTTTAGGATGACTTAAACCACAATCTGAAAACCAAAGGTGTTTTGACATTGTTTGACATAAAATCTTAAATAGTACTTCTGAATTTCAAAAGTTCTTTTTAGTATATCTAGAGGGCACCTCCTTTCTACTTTAACAGAAGCATTACTAAACGAAGTTTTAATCTGGTGCTTTTACAAAAATTGGTTATGACGTTGTTCAGTATGACCAATATCCGGATCAGTTTTAACTAGGCAAAATTTTCCTTACACTTTGTAGAACAGATTTAACGTTATCTGCATTATAAGAATCTGTACTACTATATGGGTGACACTACTTTGAAGACTTCTTGACTGTAATTTGGGGTTACTGGCTGTTGTTTCAATAGTAAAAATGCTTGCATGTTTGTAACTAGGTTTATTCTACTGTTTGTCCAGGTGGCACTCAAGCTGGAAGAGGTATGTTGAGCAAGGCACTGGAAAACGTCTATATGATGAGCAGGATTCTGTGTCTCAAAAGTCGGATCTGCTCTCATCTAAAAATATAGCTAGACCTGGACCTATTGATAATTCTGATATAGTTGTTAATGAATCTGAGGGTGGCGATTTACAGCTTCATAGAACACTGGTGGAAGAGCATGACTATGTCTTAGTTTCTCAAGAAGTTTGGGAAAAGCTTTTCGACTGGTAATTACTTATTTTGCATCAAACCACTTTCACTTGTATTCTATTTTCTTTAAAAGTATACAGGGAGTGTGTTTAATAGTAAATTTAAAATAGGTGCAAGGGCACCCTTTTCATATTTTGTTCCGTATTTTTTATAAAAATATCCTTTAAATCTTACAGGTACAAAGGAGGTCCAGCATTACCAAGAAAGATGATTTCTCAGGGTGACCTTAACAAGAATCTGATGGTGGAGGTCTACCCGCTCTGTCTTAAGATTATTGATTCAAGAGACAACAGCCAGACAGTTATAAGATTAAGCAAAAAGGTACATTAATCTTTCTTTTGCTTTTTCCTTCATACATATAAGTTTTGGAAATTTTTTCATTGCTTGTAGAAAAGGATATGTAAGGGGTTGCCATCTAGAGTTGTATTTTCATTGTTTTTATTTGTCTGATGGTGTTGCATTCTTGGAAGTGTGTAAACTTTGGCTGTCGTGGTTGTGAATTTTGTGATGACTTTGACCATATGTATATACTATACAATGAAGGTTTTAACAAATTTAGTCTGTTTCAGGCTTCTGTACAGGAGCTTTACGAGAAGGTGTGCAAAATTAGAGGAATAGAGCAACAAAAGGTACATTTACATAGTTGTTCCCCCCTTGCTGTCTTTTGGGAGTTTTCGACTTCATTTACTATGAAGTTAATCACATTGGTTTTTCCTTTCATTCTTAATTTTTTTATCACAGGCTTGTATTTGGGACTACTTCAACATGAAGAAGAATTCATTATTGACTGCTTCAAACCAAACCCTAGAGCAGCTGAACTTGCAGATGGATCAAGAAGTGAGTTCTACTGTATTATTAATTTATTTATCATTAATTAGGATGTTCTTTGTTACTTGAATTGAATGATTGCTTATCATAAATTATTACACAAAAGAATAAATCGAATTGGTAAAGATAAACATGAGATATACTAAGTTGGGTTTTCCAGCCTAATTATTACTGATTAAGCTGCATTTTTAAGTAGACATTTGCTGCGTGGTTGTTATTTTTGCACTCCTTTCTTATTTCCCGCTTGGGATTGGGATTTATGTGTATCAGCATTTTGCTTTGACTTCTGAATTCTTTCTGGATGATCCTCAGATTTGTCAGTTGTGACATTTATTTTGATTTATCTAATGACTTTATTGATCTATACTTTTCCTGCAGATTCTTCTTGAGGTGCAAGTTAATGGGAACTTTTCTTCTCAATTCTCCATGGATTCAACAGGAAATGAGTTAGCATTGGTACCCCTAGAACCATCAAGGTCATCTATGACAATTGCAGGAGGGCCTTCCTTGTCAAATGGTCATTCAATGGATTATAGTTATAATAATTTGCACCAGGGAAGTGCCTTAAGCAGCTCAACGTCAACAGATACAGATGATAAAAGTTATGTTTATAATCCAATGAAAAAATTAGATAGGGGAGGTTTGGCTGGATTGCAAAATCTTGGAAACACATGTTTTATGAATAGTTCACTTCAGTGCTTAGTCCATACACCTCCACTTGTTGAGTATTTCTTGCAAGATTACTCCGATGAGATCAACACTGACAATCCTTTAGGGATGCATGTAAGTGTGGTTATCATTTTCATATTTTTCTCACGCCTTCTCCATGCTGATATTATTGAATATTAATTTATTTTCTCCCTTTTTTTCCTTTAAAATCTGACATATGTAGTAATTCTGCAGGGTGAGCTTGCTCTTGCCTTTGGTGAGTTGTTGAGAAAACTGTGGTCATCAGGACGAACAACAATTGCACCTCGTGCTTTCAAGGGAAAACTTTCTCGATTTGCTCCCCAGTTTAGTGGCTATAATCAACATGATTCTCAAGTTAGTAC
>JAOTRO020000017.1:4050122-4067232 GCA_028566515.2 Pyracantha coccinea | reverse complement strand
TTTTTATTTACCTCTTCAGCTGCCAGCTCAATCTCCAACTCCAGCTCCAGCTCAAAATCGTCATTCTGAGCCAGACAGCCGGGATTGGCGTGGCCGTTCTGCACCAGTTCCTACTGCTGGAGAGGAACGGTCTTGGGATACTCTTCGGGAGAATAAAGAGTCTGGTAATCGGTTTGATTACAGACAGCAAGAAGCAAATCAGTCTCAATTTTCAAGGACACAGAACCAAGGGGTAATATATTTTAAGAAAAGTGTAATTTGACCTATATAGTTTTTCCTCTCTGTAGTTTTGGTTTGTATTTGTCTCCCGATTATCTTTTGTATTGAGTTTTGCCTGAGGGAATAGGTTAGAGTTTATTCTCATGGAGTTATATCCAGTGGGAGTAGGTTGAATGTGCACCTTTGGTTGGTTCTGGTGTATTCTACTGTTCTTTTTAACTTCTGAACTTGTACATGAGGACAATATCGACTCAGATTCTTTTGTGATATCATTGGTTTCTCGTCATTTCAGGGAGGGCCTGCTCCCACTTTAATCAAAGCTGAGGTGCCGTGGTCAGCTAGAAGGGGTACTCTATCTGATAAGGATCGCGTGTTGAAGACTGTGAATGGGATTCTAAACAAGCTGACTCCGGAGAATTTGGCCAAGCACAATTTGCTCAGCTACTCCAGCACTGGAGCGAGTCGTGACCCACCAGAAGAGTCGACTGGGTTCATCCCCACCGAGTTGCAGATCTAAGTGCGGGAGGTGCTCGCCATGTAAGGCAGTGCACGTCCCCATCCAACCAAGTGTCTCTATACCGCTAGAGAAAGCAGAAAGCACAAAAAGCAGAAAGCAGAGTTCGAAAACTGCAAAAATGGCTACCATCTCACTCTCCTCCACGTCACCACCAACTGTCTCTCTTTGCAACGTCAGCAACAGCAGCGGCAGACAAGAACAGCAACAGCAGCGTCAGCAACAACATTTTTCGAGCCGTTGGATGTGGTATGGGGCCAAAGTGGTATTTGCAGTGTAGGTGGTGGTAACTGGTACAAAGGAGGCCCAGCATTACCAAGAAAGATGATTTCTCAGGGTGCTCTTATCAAGAATCTGATGGTGGAGGTCTACCCATTATGTCTTAAGATTATCGATTCAAGAGACAACAGCCAGACAATTATAAGGTTAAGCAAAAAGGCTTCTGTACATGACCTTTATGAGAAGGTGTGCAGAATTAAAGGAATTGAGCAACAAAAGGTACATTTATATAATTGTTGTTTCCCCACTTGCTGTCTTTTGGGAGTTTTCTACTTCATTGACTATGAAGTTAATTCACATTGGTTTTTGTTTCGTTCTTAATTTTTTATCACAGGCTCGTATTTGGGACTACTTCAACATGGAGAAGAATTCATTATTGGTGGTTTCAAACCAAACCCTAGAGCAGCTGAACTTGCAGATGGATCAAGAAGTGAGTGCTGTATTTGTCATTCATTAGGTTATTCTTTGTTACTTGAAATGAATGATTGGTTATCATAAATTATTACACAAAAGAACAAATAGAATGGGTATAGATCGACATGAGATATACTAAGTTGGTTTTGTAGTCTACTTATTACTTATTAAGCTGCATTTTTAAGTAGAAATTTGCTGTGTGGTTGTTATTCATACACTCCTTTCTCATTTCCAGCTTGGGGTTGGGAATTATGTGTATTAGCACTTTGCTTCGACTTTTAAATTCTTTCTGGAGGATCTTCAGATTTGTCAGTTGTGACGATTATTTTGATTCATCTCTAATGACTGGATATTTTTCCTGCAGATTCTTCTTGAGGTGCAAACTGATGCAAACTTTTCTTCTCAATTCTCCATGGATTCAACAGGAAATGAGTTAGCATTGGTACCCCTAGAACCCTCAAGGTCATCTATCACAATTGCAGGGGGTCCTTCCTTGTCAAATGGTCATTCAATGGATTATAGTTTTAATTTGCACCAGGGAAGTGCCTTAAGCAGCTCAACGTCAACAGATACAGATGATAAATATTATGCTTCTAATCCAATGAAAAAAGTAGATAGGGGAGGTTTGGCTGGATTGCAAAATCTTGGAAACACTTGTTTTATGAATAGTTCACTTCAGTGCTTAGTCCACACACCTCCGCTTGTTGAGTATTTCTTGCAAGATTACTCTGATGAGATCAACACTGACAATCCCTTAGGAATGTGTGTAAGTGGTTGTCTTTTTCATATTTTCCTCACGCCTTCTCCATGTGGATATTGTTGAATATTCTCCTTTTTTTCTTTAAAATCTGACGTAGTAATTTTGCAGGGTGAGCTTGCTCTTGCCTTCGGTCAGTTGTTGAGAAAATTGTGGTCATCAGGACGAACGACAATTGCCCCACGTGCTTTCAAGGGAAAACTTTCTCGATTTGCTCCCCAGTTTAGTGGCTATAATCAACATGATTCTCAAGTTAGTACCATTTGTTTCCTGAATGTCTTCTGTTTAAGGCTTTTCAATATAATAGTATGCTATTGTCTAATGTTGAATGTGCAGTCTTGTTTCTTTTTAAAACAAAAAGTCACTTGATCTTGAAAAACCACCAAGAGTGATTGTCTAGTGTATTTATAACAAGCTACATTTTATTGTATTTTTCTGAATGGTGAGTTCTTTTTTCAGGAACTTCTTGCTTTCTTACTTGATGGACTACATGAAGATTTGAATCGTGTCAAGAATAAGCCATACATTGAAACAAAAGATTCAGATGGTCGTCCAGATGATGAAGTCGCAATTGAGTGTTGGAAAAATCACAGAGCCCGAAATGATTCATTGATTGTTGATGTTTGCCAAGTAAGAATTCATTTTGTGACTGTTAGTGCCATATCATACAATGTGTGCATATTGTGACTGCTAGACCTTAAATGTTAGCTCTTTTTCTCTCTTCAGTAATCCTATGTTTATTATGCTAATACATTTCAAACATTCTCAACTTTGGGAGTGTTTCAATTTGATTCTTTTGACCAATTTTGATCCATTTATATCGAAATGGACTTGCTCTTTTGTATTTAGCTGTCTTTTATTTGTTTCAAGAGTAATTTTTGCTTCTATGCATTGTTGGATGTTCCCTTTTTGTCATACAAGGAATCTCTTTCTTAATGTAGGAATTTTGGTTAAATGTACAAGGTTTTTCTTTTTGTTATTGACTCACATTTTGGTTTAACTAATGTCCAGGGTCAATATAAATCAACATTGGTATGCCCAGTTTGTAGCAAGGTTTCAATTACATTTGATCCGTTTATGTACTTATCATTGCCACTACCTTCAACTGTCACCCGGCCAATGACAGTAACTGTGCTTTATGGTGATGGGCGTGGTCTTCCAAAGCCGTACACTGTAACCATGATAAAAGATCGATGCTGTAAGAATCTTATTGAGGCATTGGCTACCGCATGCTGCTTGAAGAGTGATGAAACCCTTATGCTTGCTGAGGTAATATGGAGTTCACTGACTTAGAGTTCCTTTTGTTTTTTCTATAACATCAAACCTTTTTGTTAGCTCGTAATGATTTGTTGGCTCATTTCACCATTCCCTCTAGTTTAAGTTTTTGAGCTACAGATGTAGCCTATTATGTTATCAAATTTATGGTCTCATGAGGCGTTGGAAACTTCTCATCCCCATTCCCCAATTAACTACATGCACTATAGATTGAGGCTCCATGCATACGTTTCTCGGTCGACCACATGCAATATATTATATAGGGACTGCAAGTTGAAGGGGTGCTAACTTGATATATATTATCGTGGCACCTAACAACTTAAGTTTTTGGGTAAAATATTAACACTTCCATTTCAGGTATATGAACATCGAATTTATCGATATCTGGACAACCTTTCTGAACCATTGTCTTCAATTAAGAATGATGATCGGATTGTGGCCTATCGATATTCTAAAGAAAAAGTAGCTTCCGGTACCAGACTTGAAATAATTCATCGACGGCAGGAAAAGTGAGTCTGCTTCCTTTATCTCTACCAGTTGAGTTTGCATGTTGGTAAACTTACAAATGTGAACTCTGTTTTGGCCCTGTACTTCTGAGGTTTAATTTATACGGGCAAAGAATGCCAATTTCATTGAAAAATCTAAGGCCCATGGAATTGTTTTAAATTTGTAAACCCTGTTAGATAGGTCATTAAGTATAATTGCTTAATCACCTAGGTTCTGCGTGTATCCATTGGATGGGCTCTTTCATTATTGTTTTTTCCTTTTTGGCTGAATTATTAACAAAAGTCATTGTCAATTTGCAGATGTGCATTAGATCCTCTGAAGGGTCAAAGAAAGCTTTTTGGAACACCTTTGGTTGCCTATCTAGGAGTAGACCAAATACGTGGTGTTGATGTTGATAGAGCTGTTTCTAGAATTCTGTCACCTTTGAAGAGAGCGGTTAAGCTTCATAGCACGAAAGAAAATGGATTAGTTTCAGGAGCCATTGCTGAACCATCAAACAACCACTTTTTGAGGCCCACGGAGAACATAGAACTAGGGGAAACATCAATTGGTGAGTTATCCTTCGAGCTATTTTTAGCTGATGAGAGGGGTATGACCTGCAAACCAATTGAAAAGTCTTCATCCCTAAGTTCTGGTAAACTCGTAAAGATATTTGTGGACTGGACTGACCAAGAAAACGAAGTATATGATGCTAGCTATCTCATGGATCTACCTGAGGTATACAAGAATGTGTTCACGGCGAAGAAAACTAGGCAAGAAGCTATTTCCTTATTTACATGCTTGGAGGCATTTTTGAAGGAAGAACCTCTAGGTCCCGATGATATGTGGTATTGTACTTATACCCATTCTAATGGTTTCTGTATGGCATTATTTACGATTAGGTATCATTCTTGACATATGTTCTTGACTTTTGCAATACAGGTACTGCCCTAAGTGCAAGGAGCATAGACAAGCTACAAAGAAACTAGATTTGTGGATGTTGCCAGAGGTTCTTGTTTTTCACCTGAAACGGTTCTCATACAGCAGATACTCGAAGAATAAACTTGATACGCTGGTGACTTTTCCAATTCATAATCTTGATTTGAGTCAATATGTGAAAAGCAAGGATGGAAAAGCTCATCTTTATGAGCTATACGCCATTAGCAACCATTACGGCGGTCTAGGTGGTGGGCACTATACTGCATATGCAAAGGTAAGACAAGTCTAGCGCATCTGATCATTTTTTATTTGAATGGTTTTTACACCGCATATCGGCCAAGTATTCCATTCTTCACTAGTTTTATCTTCTACCAAAAAAGTTATCTAATCTATCGTGCATCATGCTTCTTTCAAACTATAAATTTGGCATATGTCGTTAAGACGATATGGTTATCTGTTTGAGATCTAAGGTACTTTTACTCTCTCAATTTTGCAGTTGATTGATGAGAACAGATGGTACCATTTTGATGACAGTCATGTATCTCCAGTCAATGAAACTGATATCAAGACTTCGGCCGCCTATGTGTTATTTTATCGGAGAGTTAGAAGTGGACAGAACACCGGGGAGGCGGAGTCATCAGGAACTCATATGGAATCTTGAGCGTGGATCTAGTGCATCCTGCTATATTGCAGAGTTTTGAAGCTTCCCACCAAGTTAAGCCGACTTGGTGCAAGAATGGTGAGCACTGTGGCTGGTTGAACATACAGATTGCACGACACTGGGCGTGGACCAGAGCCTATTACGAGGGGACGGAGCTGCACAACATGGCTGTTGGCACTAAGAACTCCATCTCATACAATATTTTTTTCAAGAAAAATAGCCATTAACTTGTTGGGAAGGGTAGCAAATTATTTTCAGAACTTCCATAAGATGTTCTTGTTATAACGTCTGCCATGATAGGGCAGTGTAATTGTAGACACAATTTTTTTTGTACTGGAACACTTGTGTAATACGCTGAACGAAATTTGAAAGAGCCTCGTGTTTTACTTAATCGTTGCACTCTCGATGCCCCTTGGACGTTGGCCCTTGTTCCACCTTTTCCCCTCTATACTGTCAATCGATTCCTTGTCCCCCAGACGTTATTTTTGTCACGATTCTTGGTTAATTTCATAACATACACTGCATAAGTGCATATGCAAGATAACGATAGGATAAACTCTTTGGGGTGCCGTTTGATAATCATTTCGATTTTACTTCTTGTTTTCACTGTTTTGAAATTTGAAAACTGAAATCCTGTTGGGTGGCACTACTTTCTTGGGGGCCATTTGATACCATTTCATTTTCCGTTCATTTATTTGAAAACCGAAATCTTGTTTGGTAAGTTTTTTCATTTAAAAAAAATGATAACTAAGGACTAAGAGCTACTTTCTTGAGTTTTCAAAATTTGGCCTTGAATTTTTCACTTTTTTGGTTTTCAACTTTTATTTTAAAAATAAAAAATAAAAACTAATAGTATTTAACTTTTCAGTTTTAAAAAATTTAAAAACTAAAATATAAAAACGAAATAATCTAAAGTTTTCACCTATGTTGCAATTGCCTCTCCTCTGGCTTACAAATTTTTCCTTTTATTCTGTTAACTTTATTTAGCTGGAGGTATCTTTTCTTTTGGTTATTTTATCTCAAAGTATCCAAGTGGATTGTTTTTGTTTTTTCAATAAAGAAATTACTTAAAGAGAGAAACCTCACGAACAACTGCTACTAGTCTACCTATACAATCAAACATAAGAGCAGGTATAGCCCTCGAAGAAAGGTTACAATTCCAAATATGCATATTAGAAAGAGATCAACCTACATTAGTCACAACGTCAGCCACAAAGTTTGCTTCTCGATAAATATGCTTCCAAGTCACTCAATAAAAGGGGGATGCCAACCAATAAATGTCCACAATCGTGTCTCGAATTCTCCAAAGGTCCAAGGGACACCACACCTTCCTTCCACATTATCTATAACTAGCTTAGAGTCTCCCTCCCCCGAAACTCTAGAAAAACCCTCTACTTTGCAAGCTTAAGAGCATCTACAAGCAATTCAGCCACCATTATAGTACCGTCCTTGTGGCCGTTAGTCTAACTAAAAGGAACCCTAAAAGCCGGAAGAGAGACTTAAGTTACCATTGGGAAGAAAACTAGCAAAATTGTCCATATAAATTGTGTTTTTGTCTATCCCTTTTCCATTTAATATCCAAATGGATTATGAACCGTTATATCATATGGTTTATTTTTTTTCTTTTTCTTATATTTTACTGCAAGAATATCGAATAGATAAGGTAAAATACAGTCCACACAGTAAAAAAAAAAAATACTCCAAGTACATCAGAAAGGTAATATGATTTACTACAACAAATACAAAAGTGGGGTCCCCTCCCCTCTAACCTCTGCCTTCTAAAACGATCCTCAGCAACATGATTAAACCCTAATCACCATCTTCGCTAATCCACTAGAATTCTTAAGACACTGAATGTAAATAAATAATAATTGTCCTGCAAAAGCCGAAAAGAGAGAAAAGTTAGGAAAAGACTTATTAAATAAGGTTCGGTACAAATTGAGTGCCACTTTGCCAACTAAAAAGATTAAAAGCCACCCACCACCATCATCATCACCACATCATCACTTTCATTAAGTGAGCCCCACACTATCTCAAATTATCAAGACCTCTTTGATGACTATCAAGAAAATCTTATTAAGAAAATCTCACCTAATTGCATCAAAGGGTGTTGGGATCATTGGGAATTTTGTGTTACAAATGAATTGTACGAGCTATGCTAGCATCAGTCGCTCGTCAACAAGTGCCAATTCTTGATCGTTAGTGTGCAGCTAGAGTTTACAATGCATTAAGAGTTAGGAATCACTAATTTGTGTCACAATCAAATTTGAAGTGGTACACTACAGTCAAGCACTTATAAATTGATCGATTCTTAACTGTTGATACATGCGAAACTCACAATACGTCAAACGTCAGTAACCGCCGATGTGAAGGTGGTAATTGCCAATGATGATGATAGGGGAGTAGAGTGATTAGTAAAAGGGCGAGTTAGCATTACCTTTTTCCTAATTCCCAAGTAACCTCTTCTATTTTCTTTTTCTCTTTTCCACCGTCCATTTGAGCAACTTTAGATGTTTTGCCCTCAGCTTTTGTCCAAACTCAAAGGACGTGTTTCATCAACAACGAGACCACCAGCCACGTCATCGGAATCCCACCGATCACATCCCATCTCCCCTGAAAACAAAAAAATACCAAATATTAAAAAACATAACTCCATTTTTATCACATGCCGGACGACGTCGTATTCACCGCCACGTCACTATTAAATTAGCCTCAATCCAATTCAACGAGACCACTGTACCCGGTAATGATAAAATCGCTGCTAAGTCTTATCAACGAATGAACGACCACTAACGAATCGACACCCGTCCAGTTTCCAACTATCACCTTCTTCACAGTAAAAGGTAATGTTGAAGGACTTACCGTGGCCGGGGCGGAGGAAATGGACAAGTATGGCGTGCCGGAAGAATCCGACTGGGACCCACCGCTACTAATCGGATTCACCTGTCCCAGGCCCGAACCCGAAGTCGAACTGGAGTTACCAAGGGAAATGTTGCCCGCCGAAAGCCCGATTGAGTACGCGGGCGACCCGTCGGGTTTAAAAAGCCCGAAGTTCCTCTCTGAACTCGGGCCGGGTTTCATGTTCTCGTTGAATAGAGCGAAGACGTAGATGTTGAGATCCGACCCGGGCCTGAGCGGCGTTCCCTTCTTCTGGCAAATGAGCTTGATCAGATTCCCGTTGTACTTCTTCGCGTTCTCCGGCGTCGCTCCGGCCTCGTCCTCGTCTCCCTTCGACGGCCACCCGGTCTCGGAGATGTGGACCGGGAGCTTCTTGAAACCGAGGGAGCCCAGGGCGGAGTACACGGCGTCGATCTGGGCGAAGAGCATGTTGTCGTAGCGGAGATTGGTGGCGGGATCAACGGAGCCGGAGTTCGGCTGGAAGAGGACGTAATCGAGCGGCACCTGCTTAGGGTTCGACTTGTAGGCGAAGTAAGGGTAGGCGTTGATCAGGAACGGCGATCCGGTTTTGGCGTGGAAATTGAGGATCGGAGTGATGCAGCTAGTCAGATCTCGGCGGAAAGCGCCGGCGGAGGGCGGAAACGAGGTCTCGAGAATGGAGAGGGAGTGGGCGGTGGTGACGGCGACTTGCTTGTCGAGGCCTAGACCAACGAGGGCGGTGTGGACGCTCTGCATTGCCGGGAGGAGGTTGTTGTTCAACGACGTGTCGTTGAGGGTGAGGACCTCGTTGCCGACGAAGATGCTTGTGATGTTGGTGGCGGGGAGGTGGGCCTGGACGTTGGACTTGACCCAGGATTGGGCCTGGGCCGGGTCCTGGACCTTGGAGAGGTAGCCGTTGGGGAGGCCCACTATGAACTCGACGCCGGTGTTGGCGAAGGCTTTGAGGACTTTGGGATCGGCGTCGTAAAGCTTGATCTTGGAGATGCCGATGGACTTCACCAGCGGAACGACGTCGTCCGGTGACGGTAAGTTGTTGGCGATTTGGCCGTAGTTTATTCCCATTGAATTTACCGTTTCTGGAAACATGAACCCTTTTAAAAAACAAAAACAAAAACAGAGATAAAATGTTGTAAATTAGCTGACCAGAATCCAAAATTTTTAAAAAAGATTGGAACTTTGGAAGTAAATGGGAAAATTGGGAGCTGGGTTTTACCTGAAATGATGAGAACTGACAGGAAAATTGCAGAGGTGTAGGGGAAGCTGGTGGTGGCCGCCATTTTTGGAGCACACTGTACAGCTTGGAGACTGAAAATAGAAGAATGTAGCAGCTGCAGCAGCTCCAAATTGGGCAACAATGAGGGGAGAGAGAGAGAGAGAGGAGTAATATATATAGAGCTGTGAGCTTTCTCTCTCAGACACTCACTCTCAGAACTTCATAAATAAGCTGGGTACTGAATGGGCTCAACGTCCAATGTAGACACGCAACCGTGAAGTTGAGAGAGAGAGATTAGGTTTCAGTTAGTTGGTAGAGGGTTAGATATTTAGATCATCTCCAACTGAATGAGGGTTAAATGGGATTTGGATCCTCTCCTAATCCAATCCATGGGGATCCTAGGGATCAAGGAACAAGGACCGTTCATAAAAAATCGTGCGGTCACAATCAAATGTTTTTTTATATTTTTAAAAGTAAAGCAGTCTCGTTTCGCGTAAAAAGCATTTAATTGTGACCGTACGATTTTTGATGAACGGTCCTTGTTCATTGATCCCTAGGATCCCCATGGATTGGATTAGGAGAGGATCCAAATCCATCTTGGGCAACTAGATGAAAGAAATCCTACATGCATGCATCATAAGCTTCCTGAGGCAAAAAATTAAACCAAAGTTGTCCCTCAGCAGAAGTTTGACCAACCAAGGCGACAGCCTGAGTCACAAAATTGACCTCGTAAAAACTATGCCCAAAGCAAAAGGACTGAGAGCGACAAATCACAAACACCTCTATTATGATTGCCTCAGGTTGGGTTGCATTTAGACCTTCCTTCCATTTTCTTGTTGATCATCATCTTTTAGGACAAAGCCTCAAGTTGGTTCGTAGTCCGGTGTAGAAATTGAACCACCCGCCTAGACGATATGTTTATTTTCCCAGTCAAAATGAGGTTCTTAATAACGATGTCAAACTGAGTATCAATCTTTAAGGCTGATCGTCCATATCTTTTTCTCTCATATAGTCTCGATGTACATCATTAGCTCAAAACACCAATCACCTTGGGTGTGGAATGGAGTTGACCTTTATGGTTCATGGCCATGGTCAACCGTGATACAAATTGATACGCTTAAATAATAGATTGACCATGAGCATGGTCAACCGCGATATCATTATTGACATGAACAAACTAGAATTCTGTCAATTCACATGGACTGTGTCTTTATTATTGTCTGGTTATCTGCTGGACCAATTAGACGGTTAGATAAAAGCTCATAATAATCTTGGTGCGGGGACGGGTAAGCTGGGTGGCGATGGGTTGTGCAATTTGTTCACAACGTCGTTTTTGCGCTTGGACGCTTTGTTGTTGTAACATTTGACTTCCAATTTGTTGGCTTCAATTTGTAAGAGATTTTTCGTGCCACAATTTGAACAGTATTGTTGTTGCAAACAACATCGTTGCTGGGCTTGGACACTTGGTTGCAGGAACATTAGTCTTCCAGTTTGTTGGCTTCAATTTGTACTAGATTTTTCTTAGCACAATTTCAATAGTATTGATCGGCGTTATTATTGACACTCTAAAAACAGTCAGATAATTTGATCTATACATGCATT
Organism: Pyracantha coccinea; assembly: GCA_028566515.2. Lineage (NCBI taxonomy): Eukaryota > Viridiplantae > Streptophyta > Magnoliopsida > Rosales > Rosaceae > Pyracantha > Pyracantha coccinea. The sequence goes on along the minus strand of JAOTRO020000017.1, from coordinate 4,055,975 downwards.
AATCTTTTTCTATATGAAAATTACAAGAATAAAAAGCCAAAACAAACATACAAAATGTACAAATTAACAATAGAAAAGCAGGAACTTCTGATTAAAAGAATTAAAATGGTAATCAATTAATAACATTTACATTGCACAACTAATATCACCATGCAATCATTAAAAATCGTAGATAAAAATTAACAGAAAATTAAAAAAGAAAATATATCACCACCACCTTTACCACGATCGCCAAATTCTTTAGCCCTTAAATTTAGCTTCACATTTTTGCTGTAGAACTTTTGTACCCTTCCCCAATGTACTCACCTTGAATTGGCATTCAACTTCAGTATCCATTTTCCATGTCTTGATAAATCCTTTCACCTTCACCGAAAGGTCCATTTTCAAAGTTAAAGGCAGATGCATCTTCGAATTAGTATTTTCCATACTCTTCTCGACCTCACGAGGCAAAGCTCCTTTCGATCCGTGGAGAACAAGCTTTACAGTGGCAGAACTATCTTTTTCTTGTTTCTTTAATGGAAATGTTCCTTTGCCAATGCTTTTTTCCTTGAACAAAAGGGAAGCCCCGTCACTATCTTCGTAGTTTATGCCATGTCCATTTGGATTATTCACTTTCAATGAGACCTCATAGCCTGGATGTGAATTCTTGCCACTATCAGATTTTGATTTCGGGTTCTTCACGTGGACATTGGAAATTGAAAATTTAGGCTCTTTAGGTTTCACAGTGAGGGACAATGAAAGCAATATTATGGAAAGTATGAGGCACAGAGAAAATACAATTGCTCCGATTATCAAGCAACGAATCGTGCAGCATGTGGACTTCTTCTTGTTTTCCGGGTTCCGGTGACGTCCAACAATTAAGGCATTTTCAGGGGGTGGCACGCGGTAGATCTGGTCTTTGGGGATTTGGACTACGTAGGTGTTTGCTCCGGGGAAGGGAGGTGGCGGTGGGCGGAGTACTAACTGCATCTCTGACTGGGGAGGGTCCTCATTTCCATCATCGTCGCCTGCTGCCGCAGCAGGTGGGCCCCGCTCCTCCATTGTAGAATGGGGAGCGGTTCACAAGAGAGGTGGTGTGGCGAAGGTCGATAATAAGGGGAGAAACTGATGGCATGCATGAGAATTGATAGGAGGTGGATGTAAGATTGATTGGAGAATTGAAGGGTGAGGAGGGTGGGAGGTTACAACTTACATAACTAAGAAAAGATTAGGGTAGTGAAACATTGAGTACAGCTCTTAGGCAGCCATGATTCGTCCAATCATATATCCTATTTTTAGGTGTTTTACTTGGTCAATGTAGAAGGTACTTGACAACCTGTTGCTGCCCTGAATTTTTCATATAGAGAGGATCCTTGTCGGATTCTCTTTGTGAGGATTATGATGATCCTTCAATCACATATGTTTATCGTACATCGTGTGGTCAGTTTTTGTTAAGTACTGTGTATATTTAATTTTAAATAAAAAAATTCACAATAATTTCTGACCGCACGATATACAATGAACGAATCTGATTTGAAGATCTTCTCTCATTTTCATATTCTTAATATGTATGTATATTGTCATTCCCTAAATTGTTTTTATTTTACAAGCTATTTCTGTCTATTGTTACCTCAAATAGCCTACGTCAACGTTGACAAGTTTGTTGCGTCGGACCTATATGGTTCTCATATCTGCACATGCGTCTAATGTTGCTTGCGTTCATCCATCATCCATATATTTCAACTAGCATATAGTCTTTTATTGTTTAAGATGTAATAAAGGCTTTTTTAAATTAGCCATAGTTTTATACCTCCACTTCCTCTCTCCTTGTTTACATTATCTCTTCTTATTCCATTCATTAAAAAATAAAAAATTCCATTTAATTCCACTCAACTTTTTGTTTTTAATTTAGAAAACTTCATTTTAATCCTTAAAAAGATGGTTTTAGACTATAACTATGTATAAGATTAAAATCTAATTTTAGTCTCTGATACATTTAATCATCTCATTTATTAATTATATTTTGATATTTTATTTCTTTTTTTTTCTTCCTTTTTTAATGTATTAATTACATTTAATATTCATTTCATTCATCATAATATATTTTGATGTCTACATTTAGGTAAGCTAATTTTTTATATATATAATATATTCCGATACAATTTGTATAATATTTCATTTAGGTACATTAATTCATTTGATATATTTCGCCGTATATCCATTGATACAAATTTATAGGTACATTAATTCAATATAATACATTTTGGTACGTAAATTTCGGTACATTAGTTCAATATAATAATACATTTTGATACATACATTTCGATATTAACATTTAGGTACATTAATTCAATATAATATATTTTGAGACATACATTTAGGTTCATTATAATATATGTCGGTACAAACATTTTGGTACAATCATTTCTGTACCCTTATGTATTTACATATTTGTGAGTCACTAATTTCTTTTAATATTTTCTCATTTATGTTCAATTATATTTTTTTTTTGTCAAACGATAGATTTTGTTAGATTACATGTTAGATGAGTCACTTGCGGGATTTGAACCCACGCCATTATCCAAAGGCTTAACACCTTTTCACCAATGTGGTAAAGAGCCACTTGTTTATGTTCATTTATATTGAAAGGACTAATATTTGCATATTAAGAAAATCAAATTTTAATGTGGAGACATTAAATAAAAATACACCTTAAATAACAAAAATAGAATATAAATATTAATAAAAGTACACGTTATGGGATTAAATTGAATATGTAATCTAGGACAATGTTTTTTTTTTAAATTCAAATCTTTTGCAAGGACTACTGTTCAAAAACCCCTTTCTAATTTCCTCAAATTTAACACACACATGTTTGACTTTTAGCTAGTTAGAACATCTCCAAGAGATGCTGTAAAACAACCAAAACCCTATTTTAAATGGTCAAACTTAAAAAATTCATCTCCAAGTGTAAAAGAGCCTATTATAGCAAAAGATGAAAAGGTTTATGCGCTATATTCTAACAAGATGAATGACTTAAATAAAGTTATGATTTCTCATAAAAGTGTAAGCACATGTTTTATTATCAAAGTCCCATGAACAGGGCAAAAAGGGGTACAATTCTTTGGAGGAGACAAATCTCACCCCATTATGGAAGATTTCCTAAGGGATATTATGAATCTAATTCGACCAGGATCATCAACTCTGAGGAAGGTCAATCTATCGTTAGAGGCTCTTTTCAGCAGAATAGCGAAGAGGGCTTCAATAAAGAAGGATGAAGAGGGCTCCAATGAAGTGGATCCCACTGAAGAATCTAAACACCCTCCTAAATTTGAACCCTTCTGCGAAGAATGCAAAGTGGATGCTACCAATAGTTCAGTAAGGGATGAATGTTATGGAACACATCGAGCAAACCAAGGTTGACTATTGGAAGATTATGACTTATCCCCATTTCATTTAACTCTGCCTAAGAAGGATAGATATGGATATGGTAAAGTTCTCAGTTACAAATCCTAACCACCAAAGGGTCAAAGTGAAAATTGAGTATGTGAACTAAGGCATGAAAGGGATAGAAGCTCAAAGTGAAAATTGAGTTTGGGAATTAAGACATGAAAGTTAGAAAGTTAGAGTCTCAGAATAAGGGATTTGAAAAATCTGAGCCAAGGCTGGGCAATTTAAAGATGGATAGCCAAAAGATCTCACCATTGAATTCGAAGAGTCTTACCTAGAGATTCGTGTGTATGAAGGTGGAAGTTGCTCCGTGATACAAAGGGTCACCCCTTGTTAATTGTGCACAAGAAGCATAACATCCTTCATCATTCTTGCCCATTCTCCACGATATTCAAGATCGCACGTCTGAACCTGGAGTACAAAAAGTTCACAAGGAACGAAGCCAAGATGTCACGTGTTTGAAGAAACAAAATTGGATTTTGACTTACTCTGAAAGGTATGGTCATTGGGTAATTATCCATCATCAAGGGGAACAAGCTCTTTTAGATAGATAGTTAAAGACAATTGTAGGACCATGATTTTCCCGGGCTCGAGTAAGCGGATTGGAATACGCACACCTCAGAAGTCCGGTCATGGACTCAATAGCTTTCGATGTGCAACTGGCTAAATGAAGCAGTGATGCCATCATCATCTTGTTCCAAAATTAGTGGGCGAAGTCCGACGACTTCACTAAGATTGACCATGGTTGTTCCACAAGATATGGAAACCTAATCCAGTAAGGAATCAACAGATTTACCATAATCTTATAGTCTTTACAATCTAAAGATCGGTGTGCGACACCGCAAGTAATCGCACTCCTAAGAGGATGCAATATCTTCTTTCTAGATATCCTCTGGGATTCTCTCAATTTAATAAGGATTTTATTATTCTAAAAGGTCCTCTCCTCAACTGGTATAAATACACCTTCTAGGGTTCATCTCTAGTACGCAGTCATTGTACACTTATTCTCTTGCCCACTTATTTTGCCTTAATATTGCTTATTAACTTGATCGCCAGAAACCCATATTTCTTTTAGTAAATATCTATTTTGTACATTTTAATTTGAATCAGGAACTCCACGTATAAGTGGTAAGTTATTAAGTACATATAAACATCCAGTCATATACAATAAAATTACAATAACGAATACAGAAAGATGAGTTTTTAAAATGCGAGATCTAAAAACATATCTCTCTGTGGCACTGGTGGTAAGTACTCTATAGTACTCAGGTCAACCGGCACACCACCCCCTCCTCCAGTCTTTGGTTTGCTCACAGTTGTGTGTTCTTTTATAGGTAAACAAGTTTGAGCATCTCTACCTCTTACAACGATGCGCAAAGTTAGTTCTAACACTATGCTTAGTGCTGAAGTTTTCATAACTTACTTATTTGATTAAGATAAGGATTTGATTTCCTTGCCTATTAGGATTTGGATTTTACTTCCTGTTACCCATCTCATTGTGTAAGTACTATACTCTATAAATAGGGCCTTAAGGTTTAGTTTATTTTGGTGTACCTTATTTGACTGGCAAACTTGTGAGAGTTAATTTGTGAGATTGAAAGTTAGAGAACAATTTGGGAGTATCTCTTCCGTTTATTTTGGGTTCTCTACTCATTTGGTTTAGGGTTCGTAATTTGTGGGCTTTGGGTTGTGAAAGTTAAACACTCTTTTATAATCTTCTTTGATTTAGTGAAATTCTTTGTCGTGCTTCGCCTGTGGACATAGGCTTTTACACCGAACCACATATTTATTTTGTGATATTTTGAGATTGTTTGTTTCTTCACTTTCGCCTACAATATTGATACTTAGTACTTTGTTAGAATTCGTTATCGCCCATGGATATAGGCTTTTACCTCGAACCACGTAAATATTTTGTGTTATTTTGAGATTGTTTGTTTCTTCACTTTCGCCTACAGTATTGATATTTAGTACTTTGTTAGAATCTTTTAATTAAGCATAAAACTACAACATCACCCACCCAAGAGAAAATTCATGGACCCACTCCTGCCTCCTCATCCCTATTACCACACATACCAACATAGCCTCACGAGCTGCTTCACTTGACTCAGGCATGAAACCACCTCGTCGCGCTCCTAATACACATCTACCAATGCTATCATGAACCACCCAACCACACCACTGTTTCAACTTGGCTACCCGTATTTGCAGGCCTTATAACCCCAATTTATGCATTTGTGATTACAGGTGTTGGTCTTACAACCTTTCACAACTAGAAAGCCCTAATATACTCTCTAACCCTAGCAAAAATCACAAACTTTACCCTCCTTTTAGCCGCCGGCCTCCAGCTGCTACTTTGGGCCTATGGCAGCCACCCTTTCAGCCTTTCTTATCCTTCTCCCTATTTCTTCTTCCCCTTCCCTTTTT
>JAOTRO020000017.1:3971251-3981540 GCA_028566515.2 Pyracantha coccinea | reverse complement strand
GTCTGAGCCACAAAGCTGCCGAGAAGCCTCGATTTCACGTATTTATGAGATTTTCATTCTCCACCACTTTTGTTGGAGGAGCTGCCGTGACAGAAGCCACCACCAAACGACGTTGTTCTTCCTCTTGAAAGTGTGAGGAATAAGGAGAAACTTTGAAAATAAGCCACTTTTGGAAGCTGTTTTTGCAGCTTCCACTTTTTAGCTTTTTTCATCTGAAACTTTGAAAAAAAGCCGATTTGAGGTGTTTACCAAACACCAAAAACTCTCCCAGTTTTTTTTCATACCAGTTTTTTTTAAAATCACCTCAACCCCAAACCATACCTTAGATTGCTCTTGCGGGCTTGTGTCTTTTGACAGTGTCTTATGGTGGGGTTAGTAAGGTGTGTAGTTCAATGCAACTGATAATTTCGTTGGTGGTTTTGTGCACAATCTTTATTAGCATTTACTACTTGCATCTTTTGTATTTCCTATTCAAAGTGTTTGGTATCACTAGTTTTGTGACAAATTATGAAGTGATTAGGTTGTGTTGGCTTTGGACTAGTGTTGGTTGCAGTTCCTTGCTGCTTCTTGTGCTTGTCACACATTATATATATCAATATGATAGGCTTTTTAAAAATAAAAAAGACCAGCTGGTGGCTTCACCACGACATATGATAGCTATTAGATTGACTAAGTTGGCCTTAATATTTTTCTCTTTAGTCATTTTAATTTGAGAACTTTTTGATTTAATTCAGGGTTCTCTCTGTAAAGTTTATACTTTTTCTTAATACTCTAACAATATTGTCATCGTTCATCTAAAAAATCATCCTCAACTCTTCAATCTCATTTATAACAACCATGTAACACAACGTCATACCATATAATTATTGACCAGCGGAATGCAGCTATTGAGCTATATAAGTGTGTAAACTGTCATTGTAATTCACTTGGTGAAATATACTGAAATTCATAGCTTTCTTTCTCTCTCTACATTTGCATTCATTTCATTTCTTTCTTTTTTTTTTGCGATTCATGAGTTCTTACAGTACTGTTATCATGGCATCATTCACCCGTCGATCCTCGGTGCCTATTCCGCTGTGCAATTTGTCTTGATCGATTGAAGTTCTTTGCTGGTTAAAGGTTTTTGGGGTTATTTTTGTTCAAGGTTCAAGATTGCAGTGTATATTAGGTTCTTCGTTTCTGATTTTACTCTGCAACCAACTGTTTGTTTTTATGCTTCAGTGAGAAAATGTTTGTACTTTTGTTCAAGATTGAAAGGTTGATAGCCATTTTATGAAAGATTGCAAGGCCAATAGCCAACTTGTTAAAGTTTTGAAGATTGTTACTTTTCACTCGAAAAAGGCTGATAGCCAAAGAGTGGTTTATTGAGAAATTTGTGATTTTGTCTCTGATATTCAAGAACAAAGTTTTCTGAGAAGAAAGAAGAATTGTTTGATCAAGATTACTTGTAATTGTGTTCAAATTGTAGAATCTACTATAAAGATTGAAAGGTTACTTGGTATGCTCACAATAAAGTTACAAGATGAGAATTTTGTCAAGTGGAGTTTTCAGTTTCAAGCAGTTCTTAGAGGCTACGATCTTTTTGATTACTTCACTGGAAAAGCTCCATGCCCTCTAAGATTTATGATCAATACAAAGACGAGATACAAAAGAGGTCACTTCAGCTTATAAAGATTGGGTAAAGAAAAATTTGGCTTTGCTTAGTTTACTCATAGCTACATTGTCTGATGATGCTATGGAGCATATTATTGGTTACAAGACTTCACGTGAGGCTTGGACCTATCTACAAGAAAGATTTGCATTTGTTTCCATGGTGAGAATCAATCAATTAAAGGGTGAATTTCACACAGTTCAGAAGGGTGGGGAATTAGTGGATAAATTTCTTCTAAGAGCCTAGGCTATTAAAGATTAACTTGTGTCTGTTGGAGAAAAAAAATTACTAAGAATGACTTTCTTATAGTTGTTTTGTCTGGATTACCACCTGAGTTTGAATGATCAAAACTGTAATACTTGCTAAGGATTCAACTATATTATATAAAGATCTGAGGGCTCAACTTCTTGGAGCAAAAGCAAATATTGAGTAAAGATTCATGTCAAACTATGTGTTCCTCTTGTATTAAAGGGAAAATGTGTAGGCAAGTATTTTCTGTTAGACATGATAAGGCTAGTTTTCTGTTTGAGAAAGTCCATTCTGATGTATGGGGACCATCTCCAACACAGTCTGTGGAAGGGTATAAATACTACATAACATCTGTAGATGAGTTTTCAAGATTCATGTGGATATTCCTCATGATAAATAAAACAAATGCTTTTCCAATCTTTGTGAAGTTCACTGCATTTGTGCTTAATAGCCTCTAAGAATTGACTAAAACCGAAAACTCCACTTAACAAAATTGTCTTGTTGTAACTTTAATGTAAGCATACCAAGTAACCCTTCAATCTTTACACAAGATTCTGCCATTTGAACACAATTACAAGTAATCTTGATCAAATAATTCTTCTTTCTTCTCAAAAAACTTTGTTCTTGAATATCAGGGACAAAATCACAAATTTCTCCATAAACCACTCTTTGGCTATTGGCCTTTTTCGAGTGAAAAGTAACAATCTTCAAAACTTTAACAGGTTGGCTATTGGCCTTGCAATCTTTCATAAAATGGCTATCCGCTTTTCAATCTTGAACAAAAGTACATACATTTTCTCACAGAAGCATAAAAACAAACAGCTGGTGTGCATAGTAAAATAAAAAAATGAAGAGCCTGATATACACTACAATCTTGAACCTCGAACAGAAATAACCTCAAAAACCTTTAATCGACAAAGAACTTCAATTGATCAAGAAAAATTGCACAGTGGAATTGGCACCAAGGATCGACGAGAAAATCACTATCTCAACACAGGATCAAGCATACACTATTGAAATTGTGAATCCTTACAATGCTCTATCTCACCACAGTCAATTTGAGACCATACACTGTGAATAAACTTCAAGCTAGATCTTCAAAATGTGTTTTCCTTGGATATGCTTTGGGTTATAAAGGAGCCATATGTTATGATTTGCAGAACAAAATGTTGGTTCTGTTAAGACATGTAATTCATAATGAAAATGAATTTCCATATAGAAATGCACCAGTTCAAGATTCTACTGTCTCTATACAATCACAAAATGCAAGAATTAATATTGTTGTGATTCAAATGGCAGTTCCTGCAATTCATGATCAGGTACCAACATCAAAGAGTGTTTCAATTCATGAATTACAAACAAAATCCTTGTTAGGGAATTCTTCTCAGCAGAAATCTTCAAATATGCAACAAAGGTTTAATATTGAGGATCCGTCAATTTCTAGTTCACTTCTCAATGCTTCAAATATGTAGCAATTATCTTCATAATCAACTTCTCATCACCATCACTCTACTCATACACCAAACAAATCACCTTTAATGCCTGTCCATCACAGTTCTCAACTAGAGGTAATTTTTCCCTTCTTATCTCAGTTGAATGTAAATTTTGAAAATCATGTACCATCAACATATTCACTTCCTCGTCATTCCATGGTTACAAGATTGAAAAGTGGGACTATTCAGAGGCAAAATTAAGTTGCATATCTAGCAGCTTTTCCAGAGTTGAAATCCTTACAAATCACTCAAAATGAACCATTCTTTAGTGGTTATTCGTTATCATTGAGATTACTGATAACATAGAATCATCCAATTTTTGAAAAGCTACAAGTATATCACATTGGCAGAATGCTATGCAAGAAAAATATGACTCTCTCAGGGTACAAGGTACTTGGATATCAGTGTTTCCAGATACAAAGCTAGGTTGGTTGCTCAAGGGTTTTCTCAAGAGTATGGAATTGATTACTCTGATACTTTTAGTCCTGTCGTTAGACATACAACAGTGAGGATTATTCTTGCAGTGGCTGCAATGAACCATTAGGAATTGAAACAGTTAGACATTAAAAATGCGTTTTTACATGGAGATTTGCAGGAGGAGGTTTATATGGGTTTTATTGATTCCACATGTCCTGATCATATTTATCAAATCCCTATATGGTCTAAAACAGGCACCAAGGGCCTAGAACTTTACTTTTACAAGCTATTTGTGTGCTATGGGATGTTGTGCTTCCATGTCTGATACAAGCTTGTTTATGAAGAAAGATGGGGCTGATATCATCATACTACTTCTCCATGTTGATGATATCAGTTTGACAGTTCCAATTCTATAAAAGTACATCAGGTTATTCATGAATTATCTAAAGTGTTTGACTTAAAGGATCTAGGTAAACTTACCTATTTTTTGGGTCTTCAAATTACATATCAGCCAAGTGGTGATATCTTTGTCAACTAGTCAAAATATATTAAAGACGTAATTCATAAAGCTGGTATGGATTCTTGTAAGCCAATCCCGGCATCAACATTCATGTAAACCACACAACTCATTGTTAACGATAAAATGAATTCCTCTCAGTGATCCTACATTTTATAGGAGCATAGTTAGATCCTTGCAATATTACCTTCACTAGGCCAGATATTGCATTTGCAATAAATTTAGTATGTCAATTTATGAAAACACCAATTGATATTCATCTTGGGGCTGTGAAACGAATACTGAGATATCTTCAAGGAACATTGAAGTATGGTATTGTGTGTTCATCAAATGCAAAACCAACTCTTAAGGGTTTCTCAGACTCAGATTGGGCAGCAGACTTGAATACTCAAAGATCTGTGACTGGATATATAGTTTACCATGGCAACAATCACATATCTTGGCAATCAAAGAAACAAAGTTCGGTTTCTAGGAGTTTTACTGCAACAGAATATAAAGCGTTGGCTCACACTACTGCTGATATAGCCTGGATTAGGTATATTTTGAAAGATCTGGAATTATTTTTGCCTACACCTCTAGTCATTCATTGTGACTATATGTTTGCGATTGCATTGAGTGCAAATTCGGTGTTTCATTCTCGGATAAAGCACTTGGACACCGATTACCACTTTGTTCGAGAGAGAGTGTAGCAAGTTGACTTGGAAGTTAGCTACATTCCTACTGAAGATCAATCTGCTGACATAGTAACCAAGGGGTTACATGGTCCTTCATTTGTCAAGCATTATTACAAGCTTAAACTTGGCAAACAAAGTTAAAATTGAGGGGGGATATTGACCAGTATTGACTAACGGGTAGTATTGTCTAAAGATTAGTTGTGTTGATATGGCAAAACAGTTAGTAAGATTATTAGCTAGCTGATGTGGCAGTTAGTTAGGTTTGTTGCAGCTATTAGTTAGAATTGTCGCAGCTATTAGTTAGAATTGTCGCAGCTATTAGTTAGACTTGTTGGTGCTAATGGCTTAGGGCGCAAGGCAACTGTGGAGCTATATAAGTGTGTAAACTGTCATTGTAATTCACTTGGTGAAGTATACTGAAATTCATAGCTTTCTTTCTCTCTCTACAACTGCATTCCTTTCTTTCATTTTTCTGCAATTCATAAGTTCTTACAGTACTGTTATCAATAACTAACCCTTATGAACTTTACTACTTTAAGCATATCCATAAATCAACTGAAAAATATTCTCTTCCAATGCCACCTATATTCATGAATCAATTTCTTATTAAGAACACATGTTAACAATTAAAATAATTTACACTTAATATCTTGCACTATAAAATTACTTGAATCAAGCTGAGGTACCCACAGTTCGTTACTACCACTTGATCAATAGTTTTCACAAGGTAAAAGCTCATCAAACACGTGTGAACTCGAAACAAGCTCAAGAACAAAAGTTAGGAATAAGAAAGTTAAAAATTTAACTTCGAAAATATATTCACGGGGCCAAATGACAAATGATGACATAAATAATTTGCATGTTTTCATGAATAAGATTTTACCAAAACAAAAAGTTCGCACAAAAAATTAAAAACAAAAGAACAAAAAGACTAAATGATTTTTTCTTCTTCTTTTGAATAGACTAAGGACTAGTTTGGTATTGCTATGTTTTTATAAAAAAACTGTTTCTACTATGCTATAAAAATAATCAATTGTAAAATAAAGCAGTTCAGTGTTTGGTAAACTTTTATTGTAAAAATGCGTTTAACAAAAAAAGCAGTTTTCAAGTGTTTGATAAACTTTTATGTAAAACTGACTATGTTAAATGACTAAAAGAATATAATGTGAAATGTGATATAATAATTTAATTTATTTTTTATTTATAATTGCATCTTCAATCTTCATCATTTATCTTTATTTTATTTTTTTTATTTATAATTTTAGCTTCCATCTCTCTCGTTTATCTTTGTTTTATATTTACTTATATTTTTATCTTCCATCTCGATCTCAAATGGAATTGTGCAATTAAAATGAGACCAAAGTCATCTTCTTCCTCGCGCTCGACTCTGCAGAAAAAAAAAAAAAAAAAAAAATCCAATTCCGGTGTCTTCATGTACGCCCGCCTAGCCCCTGCCCAGACCCACATACCTCCGCCTAGTCCTTCCTAGTCCCGCCCAGGCATCCTGCTTTCCGATTTTGTGGCCGATTCGGAAGTGGTAGATTATCTGACGAGACCAGAGGGGCACCTGGGCTTCATTTCCGACGAGAAAAGGGACGCGCCTCCCCTCATGTTCCTCTGTAGCTTCGCCTATGCTCTAGCCTTCTGGATCGTAAGCGTTTCGTCCCCGGAATAGTTCCCGTAAAGCAGAAATCTCTAGAAGATCATCCTCCCCAATAACATAATCGCCGGTGGCCTTGAATTCCTCGCGAAGCCGAAGTTGACTCGTCCTCTCGAACAATCGGATTCGAAGATTTGATACGATGAGGGAAGCGAGAAGGAGAAACGAAGATGGTATAATTGGGTTAAGAAAGTTTCATTAAACTTTACTGTTCATCCACCTACTTTGAAAAAAAAAGCAGGTTTTGAGAAGCATCAAAATGCTGCTTTGCTTCCTTTTTTCTGCTTATTTTGGCTGGAACTTTGAAAAGAAGCGCTTAATTTTACATTTACCAAACACATTTTACACTCCAATTTTTTTTCATAACTGTTTTGTTTTTTATAATTTCAGCTGTGCCAAACTGGTACGAAATGATGTAGCAAAGGGCAGCTGGCCAGGTAACTTAAAACGAACAATTATATTGCCTAACATAGAGGATGGTCCTGTTGGAAAAAAAAAAGAAAAAGAAAAAAAAAAGAATCAAGCAAGTTAATGAACCCCGAAAACTCACTTACTATAAATTAAAATTCACCATTTCTTTCTTTCTTTTCACCAGCTTTGCTTAGTTGCTAGCAGCAGATGCTTAAAATAGCTACCATAGAAGCAAAATTCCAAAAATAAAGCCAAAAAAGAATAAAAATGGTCCACCGATTCTAGTTGCTGTATTGAATTTACAAGTTCGTGCTCTCGAAAACAGCTGGCCCTTTGGGCCTTATCGCATATAAGATTAAAAAAAATAAAACTTTCAAATAAAAATGAAAATACCACCCAGGATGATGACAGGGACAAGCTCACATGAGCCCAACAAAGATAATACATGAGGTCCCTACTTATATATAATTTCCCACAGTTTTATTCATCAGAAACCAATCAAAATTAGAACATGGAAAAAATATTTTGAAAAATCATGCCTAACTGGAGAAGGTTCCAGGCATGGCATATAATAGCCAGCCTTCCCTTCAAAAAGAGATTTTTTTTTTTTTTAAAACAATCTACGTATACTATTTTACGTATTATAATATGAATAAACAGTATAATTGATATATCACATATTTAAAATTTAATATTAAAAAATAATTAATATATTTTAAGTTGAACAAAATAATAACATCACGTCATAGTGTTTTCAAAAACTGAAAAATTACTCCTACAAATATCTCTTTCTTTTTCTTCTTTAACTTCTTTTCTTTCTCTCTCCCTCCCTTGCACTCTCTACCTCCCTTACACACACTCTCTCTGTCTCAAAGCCCAAGGTCAACAAGAAGAGGAACTTCTTTGCACTCTTTGAAACGTTCATGGGGTATCTGAGTCTTGTTGGTCAAAGAAGAATGCACCGACCGTCATTGTATTGAGAGCTACCCTTCTAGCTTCTGCTTCTCTTCAGCCTGCAGCTTCCTCCTACTTTCCCCTTCGTCTTCACTAGAATTTTCCATCCGCAATCTCAACCCTAGAAAAAAAAACCACAAAAAATTGAGAAAAAACCCCACAGTAATAATAACATAAAAGAAAGAGGAAAGTGCGAAAAGAAAAGTCTTAGCTTTAGAGTTTAGCTCCCAACACACCTGCTTTTTTTCTTCTTCCCTTAGATCTTCAAGATCTAGGAATTTGAGGTAGTCAAAAACTAGAAGTGGGGCTTTTTTCCCTAATTTTCCACTTTTATTTTATTTTTTATTAATCATGAATTTCGGAGCAGCAGCCGCAAGAGCTAGAGATGCCGGATTTTCTACTGAGAATGACCAAAATATGGTGAGAGGTAAGCTTCCTTTCTCATATTCTTCCTCTCCCTCTTCATCTTCGTCTTCTCCTCACTACAACAAAACCACCGGCGTAGCCACTCTGGTCCCTTCTTCCGATGTCCGCAGAAGCCGCAGCTGCCACGACGGCAGTGGCAGCCCCGACACGAAGCTCGAGCTTATGGACTCGGCCCCCCTAGAAAACAACGAAGATGGTGGTGCTCAAAGAGAAGAAAACCGAATCCCCATCGAGAGGGAGCACATGTTCGACAAAGTCGTGACGCCGAGCGACGTAGGGAAGCTCAACCGCCTCGTCATCCCGAAACAGCACGCCGAGAAGTACTTCCCGTTGGATTCTTCTATCAACGAGAAAGGGCTTCTGCTGAATTTCGAGGACCGGAATGGGAAGCCGTGGAGGTTTAGGTACTCCTACTGGAACAGCAGCCAGAGCTACGTGATGACCAAAGGGTGGAGCAGGTTTGTGAAGGAGAAAAAGCTCGACGCCGGCGACATAGTCTCGTTCCAGCGAGGACTTGGTGAGGTGGGGAAAGACAGTCTTTTTATTGATTGGCGGCGCCGCCGGGATGCGCCTGATCCAAACCATCACCACCACCAGCAGCCACTTCATCCACATTATCAGCCCAATTTTGCAATTCCTCATCAGCATCAATACTCCTGGAACCCTCACCAGTCGGTTCCATGGAGCCCGTTGCTGATGAGACCTCCCGGGGCAGTAGTGACTCGGGACCACTTGCACTTGTCGCAGCAGCAGATTAATTACGGCGTCAATATGCATCACCCGTATCGAAATACTGGGACGAGTGGTGATGGTTCGGGTTCTTATGGTTACGGAAATGTGGTTAACTCTACTGGGCCGATTTATTATTTGGGATCAGCTTCATCCGCTGCCCCGCCACAGTTTCACGAGCAAGGGGACAGCGGACTAATAGAATTTCAACAACACCAACAAGTACAGCTGGGTCGGGTTCATGAGTCGAATATGGTTCTGGAGTCGGTGCCAGTGGTCCATGGGAAGGCGGCAGCCAAGAAGCTGAGGCTATTTGGAGTGAACATGGAGTGTCCCATACCGGAGTCGGATCATGAATGTGACATATTGTCTTCAACCACATTATCATCATCCCAGTATCATCATCATCATGCTCATCACCAACTTTTGCCGCCATCGCAACCCCCACCTCTCCAATTAAGGCTCTACGACGGCATGCCTCTCCGCCACCAAACCATGCCCTCTACCACCACTACTAGTACCACCACCGACTTTCTCAACATGAGTGGCAAGGCCTCCCCATCTTCCATGTCCTTGGACTTTGATGTCTAGTTGACTACTCCATCACATTGCCAATAAACATCCAAGGTTGTCAAAATTAAGAAGAGAAACGAGGAATGCAGAAGGAGAAAATGGGATGATATGGCAAATTGGCAATTGAATAAGAAAAGGTTGGGAGAGAACTGATTTTTCAGATCAATTGATAGTCATCTGTACAGAAAAGGTACAAGGTTTTGGGTTTTTATTTTATAAGAGAATGAAATGATGATGATCTAATGAATTGATTGCTTTATTAATAGTTTTTGTAACTTAATTTTCATGTGTATAAATATTTTTATATTATATAATAACAATCTATATAGATAGATATAGATCTTATTCAGCGCAGTGGCATATTCTATCAAGAAATAGATCCATCATTTCCCCAAGATTTCATGCTCTCATTTTGTATCACTGATGATATGAAATATGAATTTTTACAATTTATATACTTATTTACTTGGTTATTAATCTCTTTGGTCTCTCTCTCTCTCTCTCTCCAACCCACTCACCCCCCCCCCCCTCTTTT
>JAOTRO020000017.1:3961033-3971151 GCA_028566515.2 Pyracantha coccinea | reverse complement strand
ATGTAATTGTGTTTTGTTAGGAGATTATAACTTTGGTTGTATTAAATAACTTGGCATGTCACATCATGTGCCACATAAGGCGATTTAGAATTTTGGTCTTTAAAAATAAGGAAAACTAACGAAAAGTCCAAAAAAACTTCTCTTTTAATAAAAAACCATTTTTAAAGGTATAGTGAATAGTGCCAGTTAAAGGTAAAAATGTGATTTTTCGTTAAAAGTAAACAGTACCGGGAGTGTTTTGTTAAAATTCCCTTAAACATAATCTCTCTAGTATTGCCCTAAATTCTGGATTTTGTACTTTCAAAATTCAATAAATTAGAAGGAAATGTCACGTTTTTAACACTAAACAACTGTTTTCCAAAGCCTTATCATGGACGTTTATTTTGGCCAACAAAACTAGGAACTCATAGCACAATTCTGCATGATCTCACGTCAACTGTTAATACAGAGGACCTCACTGCAAAAGCAAAGGTTCATACCTAACTTGCTGCCCAAGTCGTGTGGAATTGGACTGGGTTATTGGACTCTCTAGCTATCTTTTCTGGCCCAAGTTGGAGGGTACTTCTACTCGTTGTGGTTGCTTGGTCAAAGGGCTGTGAATCAAGTCAGTCGTGGACTGGAAGTTCAATATACTACTTTCTTTTGAAAGATTACTTAATTGGCTTATAATTTTTAGGATGATTATCCATGAATTCCCTAACACAACAAATCATGGACAAATTTCTCAGATTCTCCTTTTCATTTCTCAAAACCTCATACGCGACAAATGCTCTTACTAACTTGAGCTACTAACTTCTTTCGTTTTGGAATGAAAACCGTCGTCAAATCAGAAGAGTCAAAAAGTCGTCCATTTGGCAAGAGAATAAGGATAGTGACACAAACTCTTAAAACAAAATATAACAAGGAAAGGATAAGCGTAATGATAATGACAACATGACAATGATAATGGAAGAATCATTATCCATACCTAAAAATTTGAACAAATCGTTCTTGTAATTAGTACATGGGTTAGACAAAGTATGAAATTAATAATTACTAATCCAAGATTATTATAGGTGATTGAATTACAATTAAACGAATCCTCCTAGAACAATGAAGGAGTTTCTCACTCATTAATTTATAATGTTTAAAATAAAATCCAAAATATGAAATTGATACATGTTCATATAAAGTTTATGTTAAAAGTTCTACGACGCACCTTTGCATTTCGGTTCATTGGACTGCTGGATTCGCATGACTGGATTTTAACCGTTCTAATCTAACCGTTCAAATATCGGTGCATCCCAAAGTTATTAACTTTAAAGAATACAGAACAAAGTACAGTTGCCATTTCATTCACCAAAAAGCAATCAAATTTACACCAACTTAGTAAAAATAACTCCCAAATATTTACACAAAACCAGAAACCCGCATCACAATTCCGAAAAGAAAATTAAAAAACAAAAACAACCAACAAAGGAAGCCTTAGATGCAAAACAAAAAAAGAAGCCTTGTTCTTGAATGGTTAAGCAGCAGGGGCTCCAATCAAAGGAGGAGGAGGATGTTGGGGGTAGGTAGAAGCGAACGGAAGACTCCTCAGGATCAGAAACCGAACCCTCCTCGGAAACGGCGCCGAGTGAAACAAATGCTCCAAAACCCTCGCCAGCAACACCGTGTACTCCTTCATCAGCTCCGTCACCACCGCCACCAAAATCATTTTTTTTTTCAAATTTTCTTGCTTACCCACTTAATAACTCAAAAAACCCAAATCAAAGAAGCAAGCTTTTGACGCTGGAAATTCCTCACCTTCTCTCTCTAGATCTTCACACTCTCTCTCTAGATTCTGGGGTTTGACAATTTATAGGAAGTACAAAACGAGTGAAAGTAGGTAGTGGGTAGTGGGTAGTGGGTAGTGGATTTATGCGGAAGGACATGTGATCTCATATGGTTTTGGTTTTGGTTTTGGTTTTGGTTTTGGGTTTGGGGATTTTCCAACGGCGCCCACGGCCACCCTATCTAAATGTCCGGGAACTTTCCAGACTTTCCAGTGTGCTAGGCTGCTTGGCTGCCACGTGGACATTGGGACGAGTTGACTCGTTGTGGATGCAGGGTTTGGTTTTATCTGGAATATTTTTTAACCCAAAATAATAGAAAAAGGAGGAAAGCAGATGACAAAAGATGGAGGTCACTCACTGGCCGTTGGCTTTTTCTCAATCATTATCCGCAGGGAGACCAAATTATAAAAAAAATTTACAAATTAAATAAGAATTTTTATCACAAATGGTTTATGAGATTGATCAAACTCATTATTTTGATTCCTTATTTTCAAATTCAATCAATATCGTCCCTGACATTCACTATCTCAAATCAATATGATCATTCCGTTAAGATTCCGTCAACTAATCTGTTAGTTTATATGTCGGATCCACAAATCTAGTGAAATGGTGACACATGGATTTACACAAAATAAAGGTTTTTATCGCAAATGGTCCCTAACATTGATCCAACTTCTCATTTTGGTCTCTGAGTTTCAAAAATCGATAAATTTGGTCCCTGACTTTCAATACCGCACGTCAATTTAATCCTTAATAAGAATGAGCATGTTTATCAACGCTTAAGTCATAATCTAATTATCAACTTCCATGTCATTTAGTACTGGTTTGGTACTGAGATGTTTTTATAAAAAGTGGGTATAAAAAAAGTTGAGCTAAAAAAAGTGTTTGTTAAACACTTAAAAATAACTTATTTTCACAGTTTTGGGTGAAAATAAGCCGAAAACGTGAAGCAGCAAAAATGAGCTTATTCTCACAGAACAGCACAAGCAGTTTTTTTTAAAAAAAAAAAACAGTAATACCAAACCAGCCCTTAGTTTACAAAATTTTGTTTACAAATTTAGTTTCCTTAGCATTATCCTTATCCTTTGTATCCTTTCACTACACAGTACAATTTGCATGTACAATTAAAAGAAAATAAATTTGCATGAAACAGGTTCACGACATAAGTAATTTTTTTGTGTAACCAACCAATAAATTGATGCCCCAACAAATAGAAAGACTAAAAAATATATTTTTATTTATTTTGTAGCACGTAGTGTTAATTTGTGTTCGAGTACATAAATCACTTAATTGACGTGAAATTATTATTTCAAACGAAATTTATATGTAACTTATGTTATAAAATCAGACGACCAAGGTCACAGATAATCCATGCAAGTCATTCTATATGTTATATTGAGTCTGGTTTTTTAATTTGGATATTTATATTGTTTTGTTTTTTCCAAAGCAGCTTTGTTATTCGTGTGGCGTTTCATTAGCCCACTGTTTCCGACTAAAACGGCAAAACCCACCTAATAGCTGGCCGTTTTAATGTCACCATTCTGTTGGTTAGATGTCATTGCGACTCCATTAGAATCTTCGCCAGATCCTCTTTGTGAGGTTAGAAATCATTATCAATTTTTTTATTTAAAATTGAATATAAACAATACCTGACAAAAATTGGTCGCACGATATACGATGAACGAATGTGATTGAAGGATCTCCGGGATCCCTATAAAGAGGATCCGACGAGAATTTTCTCCCATTGTGACTACTTGATTACTGTTGATCCAACTGTAATCGGATGGACTGATTTGAGTGCTTTTTATGTGCAGGATTATCATAAAGCGTACCAACGATTATCAGTTATTGATGCAAATGTGATCCCACTACATTATTAATTGAGTTTCATGTCACTTACAAAACGTGTGAGGGACTCCTTTTTGTGAATAGTTAACTCTCAACCAGAGTGAATGTGACCTCACCGTATCAATGCCTGAGAGTATCACTTACAAACATGTAAATGATTGTCCCAAACACTCTATTGTGTTCGGAACGTAGCTACGAACAACATTGTATATCTTTTGTAATTAATAAGTTAGGTCATTGCTTGACTCATTTCTTGTAAAAAAAGAAGTATCCATTCTGCAAATCACAATTAGACACATGCATACACAATACACAAAAAACACAGAAAATTTTCAACACATGCTAGATATTGGTGGGTAGTAGGAGTGGCTACTTGCAAGAGGAGGGCAAGTATTTTCTTGTACGTTATATTTCCAATTGAAAACAAAACCAACTCCAAAACAGATGAAATGATAATACAAACTATCTCATTATTTATCTCATCTAAGGTTACATCTGCACGCACATATGATAATGCAATTTACAAGCCTAATAATCTGTTTCAACTTAAAAGTAAACACATCGTGGAACGAAGCACCAATCGCCTGTGGCATCTTCCGAGCAATGTCAAGGCCTAAATGTCATCCAAATCCCACTAAACGCAACGAACAGGGTTACAGCTAAAGGAATACCAACCGAAATAACAAATGTAGGACTCAGGCCGTGGCCTTTAGGCAGTGTCTTTGAAGGCATCGACTTCCCAATATGGTTGCTGGGTAATGCATCGTCCCTTGCTGTCCTTAACCTCAATTTTCTTGGGGCTTCTCCAGCAGTTCCACTGCTCTCATCAACCGGTTTTGTTGGTGAATCATCAATTATTTTCCTGTTCACGTCTGACTTCGAAAGATGGGACTCTGCATCTTGCTCATCGAAATTACAAATCTTCTCTCTGGCTTCTTTGACCTGCGAGGAACAATATTGCTCACTTAGAACATCGAACATATGTATAGAGAATGCTCGTGTTGGCTTTGTTGATAATCCTTACCTCATGAGTTGACTGTATATTATCTTCTTCACCAGGGGTTGTATCTCTCACATTGCTATCAGTAACTGACCAAGGTGAACTTTTCATCTGCAAACGGATTCTTCTAGGACCAGTGCCCTGAGTTACAAAATCATCTGAACTTAATGGTTGTTGAGGCTCGGGGGCCTTGATCTTGATTCCAGTTCTACCAACAACATCACAATCATAGCTGACAGAATTCTTCATAGTGGCCAAGTCTTCATTATTGATTTCTGCATGCCCTTTCTCCTGTTCATCTGAGGTAATACTCTGCTGTATTGCTTCTCTAGCCTGTATGAAACAATCAGAGTTAATAAGCGACAACAGAGTTATTAAGTTGGTCTCACGAAGACCCTTACCTCAGTATTAGTTGATTGTACTTCATCTTCTTCCCCGTCATCTGTGTCTCTCACATTACTATCAGAAATGGACCCAGATGAAATATTCATCTGCAAACGGATCCTTCTAGGAGCAGTGCCCTGAGTTACTGAACTGTCTGAATTTGATCGTTGTTGAGGCTGCCGAGTCCTAATCATGATTCTACTTCTAACATCAGGATCACAACCATGGTTAATAGAATTATTCCTACTGGATAATTCTTCTTTGTCGTTGAATATTGCATGCTCTTCCTCCTGTTCATCAGAAGTAGGACCCTGCCCTATATCCTCTCTAGGCTGCATGAAACAATCAGTGTAAAGTTAGATAAATGCATGTTACAAGAATTATTAAGTTAGCTTCACAAGGACACCCTTACCTGTGTAATAGTTGATTGGACTTCATCTTCTTCCCTGCTGTAGTTTTCATCACTCTCATTGCCATTGGTAATTGACCCAGATGAATGGTCCACCGATAAACGAATTCTTCTTGCAGCAGTGCCCTGATATACCAAGTTATCTGTATTTGGATGTAGTTGAGGACCACGAGCCTTAATCTTGATTCCAGTTCCACCAACATGGTCAACACCGTGGTTCCAACTTGTAGAATCATCCAAAACATCATAAACTGAACTCACAGGAAATTGCTCAGCAAATGAGCATTCAGATAAATAACTGTCCGCCATATTTCCCATTCTAGGTTTTTGGTCATCAAGCGATGCTTGGGCTTCAGCTTGCCAATAACCAAATGAGGTGTTCTGCAGATCCCCGGAACCAAATTGCTCATTGTACAAGCCAGATGCCATCCTTTGCAGATCATGCTGGTACACAAGAACAAACCAAAAGTTTACAGTCTGCCTTGATTTCTAAATTACTACGAACTGATTTCAAAAGATTAACTTTAGAATTTCAATTCCATGAAGAAGACTAAACAGGCTAGACAGGAAAACAACCAAGAATTGCCAAAATTGTGGGTTACAAGAAACAAGAAATTATTTATTTTACACATACCTGGGGGATATTGGCGTCCGTGTTATCCCATGCACCATTGAAACAAGAGTTTACTGGCGGCGTAGTGTACGCATTACCAGATAAATAGGTCTCATTTCCAATGACCAAGTTCTTCTGACTTGTTGACTCCTCACAAGAGCTCTCATAATGGCTATTGCCGAACTCATCCAACAACTCTGTGAGGGATACATCCTGTTCACATGTGCCGTCCTGAAAATGCAATCCATTATCATCATTGCCAAAGTCACTGGTAAAAGGTGAACCCATATAATGTTCCAGCTCTGCATTAATCTGCAAATGCAACGGTGAGAATACTTTGCAATCAATCGGCCCGCCCAAAGACTCATAGAATGCAGGATTTTCTTCCATTGTCAGATGGCCCTACAGTTGAGAAGCACAAAGATCACAATATTTGGTCACTGGTTGTTAACATCTGTAAACTTGTGTACAAATTTAGGAGTACAATTATGAATGTGACAGAAACAAAACAAAGAATGCACATCTTACCTGGATCCCTGTTTCTACTGCTCCTTGATCTTCCACATCAGAGGCCATAAAAATGTCAGGTAGCGGTGGGAGAGCATCAGGGGTCACGTTGTCAGAATTATCAGTCAACCATCTCATAATACCTTCCGCCTGATTTTCACCTTGGATCTCTGATGTAGCTGTTTCCTGAATTATATCTGAGGACTCATCAGGAGATGACTTAGTTGTGGTAGGAGATAAACCAGTTTGTTCAACTTCGTCATACTTTGGTACATCAGCTTTCTCTTCTGGTTTATGGAACAAGCGACAGAGAACAAAGGCACCCTGTATCAGAGAGTCAGTTAGACCTCATTCAGAAGAAGTACACATTTATTTATCAGTGCCAGTACAGGCCAGTTTAAAAATATGCATCATACCCAAGTATGTGTGTGTGTACGCGAAAAATGGATAAATAAGGCAAGTATTAAGCGGAGGGAGTACCTGACCCGGACCAGTGCCATCGAGTTCCTTTTGAGTGGCACGATACTCGTGCATGATCCAGCTGGTGCGCTCCCCCTTAGGGGCGCGACCTCTGTAGAAAACCAACGTCTTCTTCATCCCAACTTGGCCAATGCTGTTAGAGGCAGACTTGCACTGACGGGACTTTATGGTTCGGTCCTTCCCTGTGGCCTTCCAGTATCCAGCATCAGTAGCTCTATTTGACCGATGGCCATTTGGGTACTTCCTATCCCGGGGGCAAAAGAAGAACCACTCTTGATCATCTGACTTTATCACCGATAATTCTGCGCAACACACATCACAACGACACCAATTACACTTATGTACAGCTTAAGGCTTCAAGCTTCAAGCTTTACTACTATGTTCAAATTGGGTACTTCAAAATTCGTATTATCTTTTACAATTACAATCGATACCTCAGTTCAGGTAGATTAAAAATTCACTACTTACATCTACAAGCTTACAACAATATTCGAAATGGGTAATTAAAAAATTGAAATATTATTTAAAATATAACAATTAGAGTGGAATTACGAAACGAATCTGCATAGCAATAAGGAGGAATTATTCACTGGTGATGTATGGAATAAAGGAAAATTCTCAATCCAGCCAATCAAATATTCTTATCCAGAAATTCCAAACACCCAAATAAACAAACAACGACTATAAATTCGAATTCAAAACCCCCCAAAAACAGGAAAAAGACAGAGATGGAGAGAAAAAATTACTTGGCAAATCCCAAGGCTCCCATCTGCAAACGTCGATTTCCGGGATGACTCGGACCTCAGAATCACGGCCGTTGATCTTCAGCCGCAGGTAGTGATTGATGAGCTCCTCGTCCGTGGGCCTGAACCGGAACCCCAACGGCAGCGATTCCATCGACAGCTCTGCCATCTCCGACCACTGATCTTCCTCAAATTTCCCAATTTCTCAAAACCCTAGCTCGCAGAAAAATTAAATAGTTTCGCAAACCTGCTGCTTGTTTAGAGTAAAGACGAATACTTTAAGGGTCGGAAATTTGGGGAAAAAACGTGGGCAGCTTCCTGTTTTCTCACTCCGTCACTGACCCGCTTTTATGTGGATTTACCAAGCTCGGGATTGGTGGACTGAGTTGACCAGAGGCTTGACCGGGTTCTGATTGGGTCGACTGAAGCGGTTGTATGTGCGTGCGTCGTAGGGGATCTGCATTGTTTGACCAATTGCTTAAGCGGCAGGAGAAGGAGGCGCCAAGTGTCGGATCGTCTCGTGCTGTCGTGATATGCAATCACGCAAATTCCCATTCCGTACTGTTTTTAACTTTTTGACTTTTGTTTTTTACCTCTCTGATTCTGCAGTGGAAATTGTAACGGTAATTTATGTAAGTTCGGCGTTGTGGTATGAACCTGTTTTGCATGCAATAAACATGAGAATTTATTTTATTTTAAAAAGGGATCGGTTGTAGTTTCATCACGATAATTCACTTTTTTGAAGGCTAAAAAAATTAACAGAGGCATTTCAGCTTCCCAATAGCCATTATCGTGTGGTTCACCAACGTTAGGATTAGAAAATTTTGTGTGACATTTTTCATCCTTAAAAATTAGGTATCTATCACAACTTCACCAAACAAAGCAAGCAAGCATGGCAAGTAAGACATATCACATGGCTTCCTTCTCGGTTGACAATAGGGCATAAGTCCGAAAGAAAAAGAAATATTACATAAGCATATCACGAGGCCACGAAATCTCAACCACATCTCCAACTAGCAGCCGATGACAAAGAAGAAGAAGAAGGTTGCTCAAAAAAGATTGGACTAAAACTGCATGATAAACCCAATTTCAAAAGATCAACTTTGGTGCGTAAGAGCACGGCAATTTAATACCAAAACTTCCCAAAGGGTGATTAGAAGTCATGAATTTTTGTCACTAGTACAAGGATCTAATGACAATCCTCTTCATTCATGATGATTTATGAATAATAAGTTTGATAATGAATTATGACTAATCCATTAGGTAACTTAGCGCTAGGAAAACCTCAAATATCGTCGTTTAAAAGCAAAACACAAATATTGTTTTTCCAATCTTATGGCAATGTGAACCTGGTTGCTTTCCGCCTTGAGCAGAAGAACGATCTTATAAATTATTGTACATCATACTTCGATCATCACTAATTAAATCTAATAGACCATTGCAATGATCGCGGTCAATAGCCAAAAATAGAAGAAAAAACAGACGAGAATTTTTGGTTGCCCAATTTCAGTAGCTAGCTTGCTTGTACCGTAAAATACTCGAGGAGAAAAATTGGAAAATCAAGAAGCAAAATCGTGCGGTAGTTGCATTCTTGGGATGCCAAGTATTTTACTGCAGGCTTTCGGTAAACAAAAGCACCGATTCCAAGTACAATGTCGCCACTTGTTGCCGCCTTTTAACAAAAAGTTTTATTCTCCGGCACTGCGCCACATGATTATATCGTCTCTGTGTCTGTGTCTGTGTCTGTGTCAGTAAGGTTTGTAGCACAAAAGCAAAGTCTTGTTCGAACCCCAATGATATTCCCACGGCTTCCTATGTTCCTGGTTGGCCGGTACTCTTTCACTTCACCCCCGCTAAGTAAACTCCAATTAGCGGTTGGCAATAGTGAGTCGTGGATACAGTCATTCGCGATTCAAAGTCGCCGATGTATTGTAAAATTCACGTACATTATTAAATCACATTTATCTAATGATGTAGAACAAATGGAAGAATGAATTAAAAAGAAAATAAATAGTTTGAAGATAAAAGGATGCATTTGAAATTTACAGATTTGGTGTCCGAACTCCGATTTGGGCTTATGATACCTTTTTAAAAAGGGAACGATACCATGAGTCCTATACGATGGATTTTGGTCATCCTAGGTGGTCTCATCCCATTTCAACCTCAAAAAAGTGTTTAAAGTTTCGTAACAAAAATCAAACTCTTTGTTTGTCATCCGATTAATATTAATTATGTTGGTTTAATTTTGAAAGTCCTCTTGAGTTGTTCCAAACGTTTCTAATCTTTATTCAAGTCATCTTAATGTATCAATGACATTCAT
>JAOTRO020000017.1:3911268-3921718 GCA_028566515.2 Pyracantha coccinea | reverse complement strand
GTGATGAAATAAATGGTTTAGAAGAAGGTGAGGAAAAACCAGCAGGTGAGGATGAGAATCAGAATGAGGAACTAAAGGATGAAGGCAAAAAAGGGGATGGCGAGGGATTGAGAGAGAATGAGCTTATGAGAACTAAGAATGAAGAGGTTTGAATGAGGTTCTAGGGACTGTTGATTGGGCCAGTCCCTTAGATATATGCAAGAAGATAGTTGGATTGCTTAAAAAACGTGTTTCAGACCAGTATGAAGTAGTCAAAAGTTCTGATAACTATGATGAGGTAGCTATATACATACATGAGGGCAAACATGTGGGAACCAAGACAAAATCTGGTACACAAGGGCGACATCAAAGTCCGTGGAAACCAAAAGATGGCAAAAGAAGAAGATGAAAGTGGTTTTTCATACGACATTGATCTTTGATGCCACAAAGTGCCAAAAACTCCATGCTAGTGAGCCCAAATAGGATGTTATGCAAAGAGAAGCAGTAATTAAAGGACATAAACTGTGTGGTTGAGGCGATGGAATATTTCTATCACTTCAATAAGATGAAGAAGAATGAGAAGAAGTAAGTTACTCAATAACATTTGGATTTTATGTATGCATGAAAATATTGATTAAATGAATACAATGATGAGCCTTACTATTTTTTTGTTACACTGTTAATTTGGTTGCCAACTTAGAGATTATGATGGTTGGAAACATCGATTTTTGGAGGCAGCTCATTGACCAGGAATGGTGGTTGTCAACTGATGTAAGTGACTAACCCAATTTGTTATGTAGTGATATATATGTGTTGGGAATGCATTGATGTGAATGTTTAATTAAAATTTGTATCAAGTTGGAGAGACAACTGTAAGAGAAAAGTGTGAAGCTGAAGAGGTTTTTCCCCAAAGAGTGAGAAACCTAACACTTCTAGGATGCTGAGTGGAACAATCTAGTCAAGCAACTGTGCTGTGTGGAGAAAAAGGCAGCAATAAAGACGACTAAACTTAAGGCAGAAACTATATTGGCACCAAAGGCTAAAGACGATGCAGGGCCGACATTATTGGCAAAACAGAGCACATAAGATGATGATCGAGCCATTCTTTAGCCAGAACTGGATAGAGTCCAGCAAGAATCAGACTCGAGGGAAAGATCTCATATTGAAGCTCTTCAACAAGCTATAGATGACAACAAAACAGAGTTGGCCAAGAACCGTACAATGTTTGAGGCTGTGTCGACACTAATGTATTCTAAAGGCTATGATCAGGATGGGATGCCCGTCGCAAATTTGGCAGAAAGAAAGAAGGAAAATTTGCCCGTCCCTTCATAATTGGCATATGAGGCTGCGAAGCTGAAGACATCTGGGGAAGTTGAGTCGGGTTCTAACTTTGAAGAGATACTGGAAGAGACAGCTTATGTCGATTATGGGGCTTCCCTTAAAGATCTGTCTGCTACATATGAAGGTAAGGTTATTGATGTCGTAACTGCTTTTGAGATATAATCGTAGATTTTTATTCTGAGATGATCTATTTAGCCAGAAATGGGGCTTATCCCTCCTATAATTTCGGACAATTTGCCCCAATTGTGGGACTCAGGTTCTTGCACTTATTCCTTTGAAATGAATTAATCTTTTTGCATGTTGATTATGCTTTCAATGCATTGATCGGACTAAGAATGAGAAATTGTCGAATCATACCTAGAATTTTCTCTAGATTTCCTAAGTCCTTTGTCAGATTTATTTGATCATGACCTTATGTCCGTTTATTTGTTCACCTTGCTCTATTCCGATTCTCAAGACTTTAGAGATTGCAACATGCTACCGAGAAGGGGCAGCTTCCTTCCTAGTTCAAATTGCATGTCCATCCCTAGTGAATCTTAGACGAAAATTCATGAAGGACTTGGTCACTCGCATATGGGTTAGAAACACCTTTCGAATCTTTTTGCCAGACCTTTTACGTTGGACCTTGCATTTCTTGTGGGACTCGGGTTCTTGCACTTATTCCTTTGGAATAAAATTCCTCTTGAGGATTTCCTAGTCTAAATGCCTCATTTGGACCTGCTTAGACACATGGTATTGCAAAACATACTTGACTTAGTATACTGGTCCGGGATGGAAGTAATCGTACTCAAACTTGAAGTTAAAAGCCACTCCTTGGATGATTTTCGGATCTCACTATTGATTATTCCCTCGAATGGCGTATACCCAAGGTTTGAATGTTATAAACCACAACATTTAGGTTGCATAAATTTTCCAAAGGCCGGATGGCGCATTGGACTTCCCCTAATGTCAAAGTTGTTAAATATGTTTTCATTTTTTTTTTGTCTTTTTCGTGTTCACTTCTTTTTATCTCAATGTCAATAATAGGCTACAGAATAGGATGTGCCCTGCCCTAGGATCTGACCTCCTAAAGATCTTAGCTCTCTTATTTTACTTAAAGGAGGAAACACTAATTTATATTACGGCATCCAATTAAATCTCGGGGTGTAAGCTAGCTAGAAGAAAAAAAGTTCAGTATTAAGTGATTAATGTTGTTTTAAATCTTAAGTGATTAAGTGATTAATGACAGTGATTAAATCTTGGGGATTCGATTGAAGTAGTGGATAATATGGCTGAGCAAACAGTAGCTGCTTTTGTTTTAAAAATTTATTGTCTTCTTGAAGCTACGGAATCCCACCAATCCCTTTGGAAAAGCAATATTTCTTTACTTGTTAAAAGTTCGGGCAGAAGGAAAATGTTAAGCAAATGTTATGTGATCTGGGCCTCTGGCTGGAGTAAGTAGCTATATTGATTACCTCGCTCTTTGAGTTGATTTTGTTAACTGGAGTACCTGTTAATGTTATGAAATCTAACAAGATGGTGACAAGGGACAACATCCTAGCACAATGACATTATCCATTATGTACGAAGAAATTGGGATGCTGTATTTTGACATTGAAATCTTTTACTGTTTGCACACTTACCTTCTTTTCTTCGTTAATTTGGTGAAGGATCTTTGTCAAGCTGATTCCAAATCATTTACTAGCCAATGGACGCTTCTATTGCCAACCAGTGATGTACTACAACCTAGGTAAAGCATCCCACTTTCTCCTATTCCCAAATAGTTAATTTCATATACTTGATCCTCACCACCAAACTCACTTTTTCCTGTTATGTTCTGAATTACAGGAAGTATGAAGCAACACTAATGACATGCTTGCTATTTGATCCTTATCTAAAGGTATCATTAACTGTTGTTACTGATTAGATTTGGACACTGCACTTGCTTTTGGTGAATTATTTGAACCTAGACCCTGGCTTTATGTAAAATATCTTTGTACTTCTGCTATGGTGCATGGCAATTTGTTTTCTCATTTTCAAAACTTTCATAAATACTCCAATGGTTATATAATAATCAATGTTCAGTGGTGCTTCTAGTTGACATTTGCTTTTCTATTGTGGCTAGGCACGGCTTGCTTCTGCATCAACCCTGGAAGCAATGTTGGATGGCCCGTCATCTGTTTTCCTGCAGGTAGCAGAGTTCAAGGAATCTTCTAAACGTGGATCTTTCACATCACTTTCAAGTTCCCTTGGACATATACTAATGCAGCTTCATACAGGTATGTGAAAGCCACTATGCTGCACAAATTCGTACTTTCACTGCAATAATATTACTTTTACATGTTCAAGTTACTTACTCTCATGACGTCACAATTTTTATGATGTATCTGGTGTAGGTATTTTATACTTAATTCAACGTGAAACTCATAGTAGACTGATGGCATCCCTGTTCAAGATTCTCATGCTTTTGATATCATCTACACCGTATGAGTTCTCCCCCCAAAATTTTTGTAATTGTTAATGATTTGCTTCTTTTCTTTGGTTTCGTTTAAATGTGATTTAGTGTTCAAAACACTTGTATCATCTTATGTTTCTCTTAAGCTGTATTCAGATTCCAAAACCTCCTGTTAGAACTATTCAGTGTGTACTTTTTAATTCAATTCTGAAATTGGGCGATTTGGCTTACAGCTTTAATACCATTTTATATTGCCTTTATGGCCTTTTTGGGTTTGAATCTTTCCCTTACCAAATTCCCTTACTTTTGGGTGAGTAAGTCACCTCCTTTACTTTAGGATCTGACTCGGAAAATTTTGATTTCAAACAATATTCTTTATTTATTGCAACGAGGATAGGAAAAGTGGCTCGCTATGAATACTGATTCTTCATAATAGCATTTTATTTATTTTATTAGACACTTGTGTACACAACAAAACGATGTATGATGTTACTCCCTACTCTTTTTTGAGGAAAATCTTGTGTACTTATATTTCCTGTCAACGATCATTTTACAGATATTCAAGAATGCCTGGAGAGTTGTTGCCAACGGTTTTTACATCTCTACAAGAAAGGATGAAAAATGGGTTTCCATTCAAAAGTGATCAGACTGGTCTGCTGGTTAGTTGTCCTTTTTTTCTTTTTCTTTTTCTTTTTCAGGTAAAGAGTAATATCTGCATTGCCTGCCCTTCTCCACTGTTATATCTTAACTATTTTTATCTCGTTGATTAGGCTTCTTCTATTAGTTGCTTGACAACCGCTCTGAATATCTCACCCTCTTCACTGCAAGTTAAAGAAATGCTTCTGGTAGAGATATCTAATGGTGAGCTTAATATTGGTAGCATAACTGATTAACTTTACTGGTGCTCATGTTTGCTAATTCTTAAGCTACACCATCCTTTTGAAAATCATCACACTTTGTCTCATTTCTGTGCCTTTCTCCAGATTTTGTCGATGCTAAAAAGAAGTCAGCTGTTCTCTCTACACTGTTTCAATTTTCAGAACAAGTTAGCAACCCAACGATATGCTTTGAGGCTCTTCTGGTAATTGGTTTATGAAAATCAGGTTTTGCAGCGGTGCTGATTCTTTTCTGGGCAAGCATGTAGCATGCCATCAACTGTCATGAAATGCTTGTGGTTTTTCTATTAGTGTCTTTTCTTCTATGCACTTTTTTCTTTTCTTAAAGGAGTGTGGCTATTTTGACGCATGTGGTGATTATATCTAAGGCTTATATTGCTTCTTGTAGGCGCTTAGGGCTGTGTCCCATAATTACCCAAGCATAATGTTTTCCTGTTGGGAACAAATTTCCACCATTGTTTATGGTGTTTTGAGGGCAGCTGTTACTGAAGTTCCTACAGGATATAAGGGCAATACTAGAAATTTTGTTGGATTTATTGGGGAAAAAGTCATTACAGCTGCTATTAAAGTAAGTGTCCTTTAATATCAGCTATTTTTCCTCTCCAAAAAAGTAAATGAATACTATTATTTTTTGTTGAGTTTGTTGTATATTAGAAACAAGCGAGACCTTACAAAGTGGTAGTTTTAGGTCATATTCATGTAATTGATTTTCTTCCCCTCACGGACATATGCATATGATGATGCTTGATGTCAATTATCAGGTTTTGGACGAATGTCTACGGGCAATATCTGGATTTAAAGGAACTGAAGACCCTTTAGATGATAAATTACTTGATGCTCCATTTATTTCTGACTGCATAAGGATGAAAAGAGTTTCATCTGCCCCATTTTATGAACCAGAGAACTCAGAAAATACTAGAGATGAACCCACATCATGTCAATCTGGAACAGAGCAGTGGTGTGAGACAATTGAGAAACATATGGCTCTGATTCTTCACCATCCTTCTGCAGTGGTTAGTTGTTATAAACGTTTGACTTTTTCCCAAGTAGGGTAATATACCAAATGTAGGGATTATCTTTTTGCGTTTTTATCTACTGTTCTGAACCTTATAAATTTCCTTGAAGGTGAGAGCAGCCTCTGTTACATGTTTTGCGGGTATAACTTCTTCTGTATTCTTCTCATTGTCGAAGGAAAAACAAGACTTCATTCTTTCTTCTTCTGTAAGTTTTCTTGTAACTAATCACTGGTGCTATACTGTAACCTCTCTGTTTTTTTTGTAAATGGAATAGAAAGCTTTTTTTCTTATCAGTTATACGTACAATATCCTTTTAGGTTCGTGCTGCCGGAAGTGATGATGTGCCTTCGGTTAGGTCAGCTGCTTGTCGAGCCATTGGAGTCATATCAATGTTTCCTCAAGTTTCTCAAAGGTGATTTTGACATGTTTTTAATGGCATTGAATGATTCTCAGAGTTCTTATTATCTGTTATCAACTTCGTCCTCTACCAATTTTATGCTTTGTTCAAGAACCTTTGACAGAGATTCATTAAGAACTGAAATTATATAGTGCAGAGATCCTTGATAAGTTTGTTCATGCTGTGGAGATTAACACTCGTGATCCCCTGATCTCGGTATTTTCCTGTCTATCTAATTATATTTTCTATTTAATAAGAGTGGTACTTCATTGTACTTCTTAAGCAGTCAAAACCTTTCATATAACTCTTATTTTAGGTGCGAATAACTGCTTCTTGGGCTCTGGCAAACATATGTGATTCTATCCGTCATTGTATTGATGATTTTGCCTTGAAACAATCTGGAGGTGAGCTTAATTTAGAAGCGTGATATATCAATGGTATTTACACTGTATCATTGATTATTCAAACTACTAATCTTCTTTCTATTGTTCTCTTCTTCTTTTTTCATTTCTGTATAGGCTATCCTGAAATCTCTAAATTATTCACATTATTAACCGAGTGCGCTTTGCGTCTGACTAAGGATGGAGATAAGGTTAGATATGTTAACAAGTCAAGTCATTTCGTTTTTTCCTCCTTTCTATATGTTAGTTGCATATGATGATCATAAGCCAAGTGATAGACATTTAGATGTAAAGAATTCATGGTGTCTGCTCATTTATAGTCATTGATAATTCATGCATATCTCACAGTTCTGAGTAGTTTTTTCTTTCTGCAATCAGATTAAATCAAATGCTGTAAGGGCTCTTGGGAATCTTTCAAGATCTATCAAATATAGAAGCGATAGTGACAGGATAGTAGACAATAATGGCATGCCAATAAAGAGCACTAAACCTGACAAAATATCATCAAGCAATTACAGGGAAGGAAGTCAAAGAGATGTATCAGTATCATGCCATCCAGCTTCTTTGGGAGATTCACGTTGGCTAGAGAGGGTCGTTCAGGCATTTATTTCTTGTGTTACGACTGGTAATGTTAAGGTATCATGCTGACAGTTCTAACTTGCTGAGATTTTATTTTCTAATTTGAGTGGAATGGATGAGACTATCCTCATTATTATCTTCTGTTTTCAACTCTAATATTACTGTGCATCTAACAGGTCCAATGGAATGTTTGTCATGCTTTGAGCAACCTATTTCTGAATGAGACATTAAGACTGGGAGACATGGATTGGTATAGTTTGAATCTTATGCTGGCATGGTTACGATGTTTTTTTTTCCTGCTGGAAATCAATTTATTGATGTATGAGGTTGACATGCCCAATATTTTTTAGTGTTTACAATAATAGCTTGTTTTCTCTGCATTCTCCTAAAGTATGAAAGTAAGCTCATAAATCATAACTGAAAAAAAGCTAATTATGCATTGTTTTCTGACAGGGCTTCGTCTGTGTTTAGTATTCTTTTACTGCTATTACGCGATTCTTCCAACTTTAAGATCAGGATTCAAGCTGCTTCTGCTTTGGCCGTGCCAGCATCAGTATTTGGTTTGTAGTTGGATTTACCCTTATTTCTATGTCATGGTTGCCTTGTAACTTCACAATGTTATATGCCAGCTATCAGTCTCCACCAAAGTTCATTTTTTACTGTTATCGGTTCAATTAGTTGACTGACATCTTCTGGATGCATTCTTGATCAAGAAAATCTTGTTTTGTATGAGAATCTTTTAAATCATTCCTTCATATAATCTGGAAACTAAAAGAGAAGCCTATTGGTTTGTTGTAGATTATGGAGAATCCTTCTCCGATGTCATCCAGGGTCTGGTGCATATATTAGAGAATCAAGGTTCAGACCGGATTGCATCACCGTCAAATTTCAAATACAGGGTTGCACTTGAAAACCAGGTACGTAATGCACCTGAGCAGTTGTGAATTAATATTGGTTGAAATAGTGAATTTTGGTTTAATGTGCATGTGTTTGAGGTATATGATGTGTTAAATAGTTTTTTTCTTCTGCCTGGTTCAGTTGACCTCAACCGTGTTGCATGTTCTTATCCTCACTTCAAGTTCCGATCATGAACCCGTCAAAGATTTCCTTGTAAAAGTAAGTGTTTCTTACACGTAAATTGAATTAACTTGGCCCAGTATAGTATTCGTGGTTACTTATCCATGAGTTTTATTGTAGAAAAAAAATTTACCGTGTCATACCTTGAATCATTTTCACGAAGTGACCAAGTGAACCATAATAACAATTTTCATTTCGGAGATGAAGAAAATGGTCATGTGTGCATATGTTCATGTTTGCTGATCTGTCCCTTGGACTCATTTTCTTTCTGCGGATACAGAAAGCCTCGTTCCTCGAAGACTGGTTCAAGGTGCTATGCTCGTCACTTGGAGAGACAAGTAGTCAAGCTGAACTTGAGAATAATAAATCCACCGGGAACCCGAAGAACGAGATGATATGCAACGCAATTGGGTCGCTAATCCAATTGTACAATAGCAGGAAGCATCATGCAATTGCCCAGAAATTTGAGAAGTTGGTGAATAGCATCCAGTGAGTTCTCGGTTGACTTTCATGCTCCTGCTGTACATGCCAACCTTGTGATCAAGCTCCTTGCACAGCCACATAATATACCGGAAAAATGCCTCCCTTTGAAGGCAAATTTTTCATGGCGGCACGACATCTCGGAGATGCACTGGCAGCATACAAGACTCTTGAGGATCATATGAGATCGGTTTTCTGTGCTTTTTTCATGGGAGGGGGTTGGATAGGACCTATTTCCTATATAGGTTGTAGTGTTGGGCATATATATTATGTATTATTGTATGGTGTATCTGGACTAAAATATAGAACGCTACTTTCGGCCCTAAATTATGAAAGTTTATACAAAGTAAGCCACTTTATATGTTTGAAACTCGTTGCTGGTGTGGAAGCCAGATTTGTGGTCAGGGGAGGCTAAAATGCTTTTGTGAGTCTTCTCGGCCTCCGAAAAAAGTGGATAATTGTGGCTTGCCATCAGTTGTAGTGTCAACAAAGCTGGGTGATGTTTGGATTCTTTGAGAGTATAGAAATCGACACTGCCAAAAATGGGAAATAGAAAAATAAATGAAGGTTGTTTTTCATTTGTATATAAAAAGAAGATGTGTTTGTAATCGAACCTTTGACTTAACCGAGTTCTAATTTATTCTCATGCCTTCTTTCACTACTCCGACTAACCTCGAGGGCTTTTGGTTGATAAATTATTGTGAACCTTTAACCTAATCGAATGTTTTTTCAAAATTATATATTACTGTAGCAAAAGCTAACAATTCACGATATATACCATCTATTAATTTATTTTTTTTTAAGAAAAACAACTTATATAGAACGGGTTCAGTGCAACGTGACGTCTCAATCTAATAATACATTGTCATGTAAAGAAAAACTTGCACTTAACAATGTATTATAAGATACATGATGTTATGTTAGCAAAAAGGCGGACATTATTTGCTCATTATAAAACAGTCACTTGTTCACAAACTTTTTGTGAAGCTAATAGTTTTCATTTCTTATCTCATGGAAAACCATTTTCGCTCCGCTAAGAGTTAATAGCTTTGTAATGTTTGGTCTATCGTTTGCTCAAACTGAAAGTACAAGTAAACTAGAAAACAAAAGGATTTCGTAAGCAAGTAGAATTTTCAGAAACTCGTTCATGTAAATCTTTTTCCCTATCAACACTATCGAGACCATCTGCTACCGGTATAATAAGACAATATCGATTGTATTGACCAACGTATCAATACCATGGGAAGATGCTATAGATATGATGAGACCATTTGCTACAGTTACAGTGTCGTTTACGAGCATTTTCTGAATGTGTTTGGTTTTGAGAATAGTTCCGTGTGGATGTGAGAACAAGTATCACAGTCTCTGACAAGTATATTCTGTGCATTTTAAGGTCCAGTCAAAAAGGACTGAAATGTAATTTACATAATTATTATGAGGCAGATTTTCACTGCTTTATCCTGAAACTATTGGGATTAGGATTTTATCTCCTCCTCTTTTCATCTCCTTCTTTTATATTTTTTTTATTTTGTCTTTTTCTTTTTATAAAAAATTAATATAAGATGTTAACGTGAATTAACCGTCACAGTTCAAATTAAATGGGAGGAAAGAGGAGTGAAAAAAAAAAAGGAGGAAAAAAGTAACCAAAATCCAGAAGGATCAAAATTCTTTTGGGTACGGGTGGCACCGTGGCAGAATGGACCGAAAACTGAAACCGAACTTGGTTTGAACCGGAAAAAAAAAATTGGTCGGTTTGGTTCAAATAATTTTTTTTTTTTTTTTTTTTTTTAGTTTTCGGTACAAAACTGAACTAATCTATTAATATTCGGTTCGGCACTGGTTCTTTATCT
>JAOTRO020000017.1:3851863-3878724 GCA_028566515.2 Pyracantha coccinea | reverse complement strand
GTTGATTGTCGGAGTATGGTCATAAATGTGAGTGTATGCTCATCTGTGGGCCTAATAAAGAGTGCACGCTCCTCCGCGCACTAAGACGAGAGTATACGCTACCTCGGGGGCCTAGTCGGGAGTGTACACTGCCAGAACGTTCTGTTAGTTGTTGGTCGAGTGGCTGCTTGCCGAGACTTTGCTGGAGATGTTATTCGTCTACCTTTGTCCTACTTCGAGACATCTCGTCCAGGGCACGTTACATCTAGGTGCACTGCAAAAGCTGATTCACCAAGGTCGTCTGATGTGCGAGGGCACTCGTCAACTCTATGACTTGTCGAGACAAGTGTTGTTCGCTATTTGGATTGGAAGAGCTTGAACGGAATGTGTCTCCTTAAGTAGTGGAAGTGTGGTAGGCTCCAGGAGCGAGATTTTAGTTGGAAAATGTCAAATCCGTTAAGAAATGGGGTGAAAATGCCCTCAGTTCAATCGTCTGCCCAGAAATTTGAAGGCGGGAAGGTTGAATCGGTCTTGGACCCGTTTGGGCTGCTTAGGACACCACGGAAGTGGGTTGGATTGCATACGGCGCATGTTGAGCCTGGGCTCGGCTTGGCAAGTTCTGGGCTTGGGCTCGTGGAGCTTGGAATGGCACAGGGCGCTAGGATGGCGTGGCTCAGGCTGGCTATCCTTAAGCATGGGCCCGTGTGGTTTGAAGTGGCATGGGGTGCTGGGCTTCTCCCGGCACGGTGCGGGGTGCTGTTGCTTTAGCAGATGAGGCTGCAGCTTGGGTTTCTTTGTGCTGGGTCAAGTTGGGCTCCCTTGTGGCGTTGGCCTAGGCTCGCAACTGTAAGGTGGCATAGGCCTAGGCTTATGACTGCAAGGTGAGGCCTTCACCGTGAGTCCCTATCTCGTCGTGGGCTGCCACTGCAATGGCTGTCGTAGGCATAGTCACGATGGTGCCCCATGGTGGTGCCACTCCACTTGTTGTTGCGTTGAGCCTCGTGGATCGTTGCAGTCCTAACTCTTGAACGTTGGAATTTATGTTCATCATGGTTTCCTAATCTCTTGCCATCATGCTTTTCTTTTACATTTATTCAAAGTATTTTTGTATAAAAAATTCTAGGAATAATAACGTACGAAAAATCTACGAACGAACAAAAAATTAGAAACCTTGAATGTGAGAATCTTTTTCGAGCTTTTGATCAAGGCTCACTATGAAAACACCAATTTGTGGATGTAAATTTCCGCCTTCTTCTTCTTGGACGAAAATGCACATGCAAAACAATTAACACCTTAGGTCAAGGCCAAGAGCTTCACGCGCCCATGATGAATGGGGAAATTTTATCTTTTTAACCCAAGAATCCATGTGTCGCCTCCATATTTTTCTTGATTATTTATGGCTCCACAATGTAAGTATCAAATAACATATTCATGATGAATTATTCATTTATTTGATACATTTTGATGATTAAACGATCTTCAATTCAAATAATTTTTGTAGGAGTGGTCTTCAAATAATGATTAAAAAAATAAATTATTTCGATCATTGATAATATATGATATCAAGATACATTATACGCAAATGAAAAAAATTATACACATTCCCACATGAAGGATGCAAGTAATATTCATGACACTTTGAACTATTTTTGGTTAAAAATTGTGAGCCCAACAATTACCAATAGTGGTCTACATGAATACATCCGTATACAGGGTTGCCATGATTTGCCATTACATTCCACTTGCTATCAAACACAAATTCAGCCGAAAACACAGCTTAAATGCATTGACATTTGATACCCACCCCTCTGCTCATCTTGAACCAATTAAAGAAGGAAAGTATCACGTTGGTAGGCTGCAGATTCAAACATAGTAAGTAGAGTCATAACTCATAAACCCACCGATTTCTTTTTTCTTTTTTAACTGATATTGAGTAATACATAGTTTACAACAACAAAAAAAAATAAAATGGATGTTGCAAGTTCTTATAAATTAGAAATATGATTGTATAAATTTTTAGTAGATTATGTGTACGAAATCTATAAGATCCAGAAGATCTTTCCTTGTACAACTTGTTACATGGATATTAAGTTTCTCCCTCCCTTATTAGTATAAATAAAGACACAATACATGAAAAATATCAACACATAGAACTCCTTAAACCCCTTTTCTTTTCTTCTCTCTCATCAATGTGAGATTCATTTACAACATGATTAATTACTTTATTTTCTTTTATAACGTGAGTATGAGTGCCAAACAATCCAAAATACATGTCATATTAGGTTTAAATCACGTGAATTTGGTGTTGTAAAATCATTACGTCTTACTTAATATTCAAATTATATTTAATAAAGTATAGATGAATATGTGTGTTTATAACTACCAAATTTTATGTATATGTATATCTGATGTACATGTATGTTTAAGAATGTTAATATTTAAGTGAATCGGTTTCTAATAATACTTTAACCCAACAACTAAACTGCGAGTAGTTGAATTGTTACCCAAAACAAAAAATTTAAAGTCTACAACCCAACCAATAATATCGGTTGTGTTAGAAGGGTTGGTCAATAAACTCACTTAAATGTCCAATCTTACCTAACATGATGAGGTAAGAAGGACATATCTGTTGAATATTAAGAAAAATATTGGGCCATACACATTAATAATTCAATAAAAGTAGAGTGATTATATAGTTTTTGTTGAATAATTGCCTTGGAGATTGATATAAGGGTATTTTTTTAAGGGAAAATTTGATTGGGTGGCTGGTGGGATTATTATACTGGACCAAAAATGAAGGGCTTCACCAGTTCACAGCTTCTCGTACATGTAGGTTATGCTCGAGTGGTGAAAGATGTCTCCTGTCCAACTGCAAAATTGCAATCCACGTCAGAGTCAATGAATTCAAGCGCGCATAAAATGTGGTTCACACGTTCCATTAGCCATCCATCTTGACTCTGATCACACGGTAGAGATTTTTTTTTTTTGCTTCGAAAAATGATATATAAAGTTGAAAATTGGCTATAATACTTACAAATATTTAATACAATCTCTATTTGACGGTTCAATATAATTCCTGTAAAGATATATAAACTAGGAGATACATGTAAGTATTAAAAACCTTTTATTATTGACGTTCCAGTTTATATTTTGCTTAACATTTGAACTAAGGTGAAGCAATAGTTGAAGTTCTCAACATTTGTTAACGCTTATAAGCACATACAATATTTAAATGGGAAGTTTTTTTCGCATCCTCGCATGCCTTTCCTCTTTTTTCACAGTGACGAATTTTCAACTTAAGACGTGAACAACATAAATTGAGTGACGTGTGATATGTGTGACTAGTAAGCTTCACACTCGGAGCAGTATATTTTAATACCATGAAAAAAATTAAGATTTTACCATAAAATGAATTAACAAGGTAATAAGTAGCTCTAACTCCTTATAAAAGTATGAAAAGTTTGGTAAACTTTTGACGTAAGACATTTCTTACGTATCCTCACACAAAAACAAAATGTTTTCACCGTAAATTTAAAATTAAAATTTATGTCAAGTGCTAAGCATACCAACGAACAGAGTACTCTCTTGACTACAGGTTCTTAAGTGAAAAATTGGGAGTGATTGATTGAAAAAGGAAATATCATTATTAAGCAGAAAATAATTTTCACACATTATTTTAAAAAAAATATTTTGAATGAATTTAAGCAAACAAGAATCCATGAATAGAAATTTACACAACGAAAATTACAAACAAAATCACTTTTCACCGCAGAAATTATTATTGACGCCAGAATTTATCAATTTATCAAGTTGCTCTTCTAGTATTACATTAAAAATAAATAAAAATATGCATAAAATAATTATCCAGAAATAATTGAATTATCAAACCAAAAGCTAGGTCATGCACGCTACCGCGGTGGATTAGGAAGTGGACTTCGCGAGCATTACGGGGTGTCAGCAGCAGTGACTAGATCATTGCATAATGCAAAAAAGTGCAAGAAAACTGTTAAATGCAATGCCCCAATGGAAGCCATTGACTTTCTCCTTCTTAAAATAATGCAGAGAGAGATAGAGAGGTTGGAGTTTGTACTGTCTCGATTTTCTGTATATATATAAACACACACGTCTATGCATTTAAGCCTGACTGCCTCTGAGTTATCGAAAACCTCCTTCTCTTCAATCCCTACGTCATACATCTATCTCTCTTCTGCAGTTCACCTCTGTTACTGTGCAATCCAATCCTCCTCCTTCTTCTTCTTCTTTTGACCAGTTTCGGTCCTTTTTCAAATCGTCTGCACTTTTCTGCTGTTTTGTTGCTCCGGTTTTGAACCTGGATCCTTCCTTTTTCACCATTCTTCCTTGAAGAAAACCTCAAAAAAATCATTCCCAGCATGTAATCCAGACTTTAAATCAAATCCCACAAAACCCATTTCTCAGAAAAACCAAAAAAAAATTTGTTTGATTACTTTTTGTATGAAAAACTAGAGCTATCCTTGTAGTGGGTACTCTGGATTTCTTCATTTCTTCTATCCCTTAGCAAAAAAATTATAAAAAACCTTCAAATTATGTAACTTTTTAGCCTTCCAAAACCCAATTCCCAACCCAAAAAAAAAAAAAGGTAAATTTTATTTTCAGTATGTATTATCCATAGCCATATAGTCGTCCCCCACTCTGGCTACTATCGAAATTCTCGTGTAGAAAAAAAATTATAAAAATCGTCGAATTATGTAACTCCGAGCTCTCATTCCCAGAACCCCATCAAAAACATAAAAAAAAAAAAGAATATTTGTCTTTTATCCCCTTTCTTTATCTTGATTTGGATGCTAGAAATGGCGGAATCCGAGCCAGTGACCCCGTCTGCGTCGGCGCCGGCGACGCCTGGGACGCCACTGCCACTGTTTTCAGGGCCGAGAGTGGATTCGCTATCGTATGAGCGTAAGTCAATGCCGCGAACCAAGTGCTTGCCTGTGAATGCTCCTGCGTGGGGTCAATCTCCCACGTGCTTCAACGAGTTCCCTACTCCGACTGTCTCCCTCACCCGCAAGGTATGCATTATATATTGCAGCCCCCAC
This sequence comes from Pyracantha coccinea, assembly GCA_028566515.2. NCBI lineage: Eukaryota > Viridiplantae > Streptophyta > Magnoliopsida > Rosales > Rosaceae > Pyracantha > Pyracantha coccinea. The sequence continues at coordinate 3,873,673 of JAOTRO020000017.1, read as the reverse complement.
AACCAATCCTTTTACTATGCACCATTTTTCGGACATTTGCGATTGTCATATGATTGAGTGTTTTATTCGAGTTTAGGTTCGTTTGGTCTAGGATAAAACAAAGAGTAATCAATTGAAACGGACCTCTACCTTCGGTTTTTTGTTTAGTACATATAATTAAAAATTAAACCCCCATTTTAATACGATAAACCATCTAATTTAGTTTATGTCAACCTTAATTTACTTGGTTGCTAAGTTGTACTTGAGCGAATAATAGTATAGAAATAAAATTATTAGTGTCTCAATTTAAATATTGTCACCTCCATTGGTGTTTAAAACTTGACCAAATGAATTTCATATCGAAAGAAAATATTTTGATATTGCTTTGGACCATTATTGTAGGTGCGTCAACGGTGACGTATTTACAGTTTCAGTCGGGAAGTTGAAAATATACAAAAAGCTGGATATATTATTATTTTGTTAAAAAAAAGATAATAATTTGTCTATAAACTAATAAATAAACACATGCTCGGCCGAAAAAGATTTTGTCCGTACTCAATTATAAATAGAAGAAACAAATTGGTTATACACATTAAAAGCGAATTCTTTTCACCTGCTCTACATATATTTTAGCAAACCGCCCTTTTAATCGATTTCTTTTTTGGCCGTGGTCCTTAAGCAACTTGGTCGGTTCTTAACAAACCTCTGATTTCTCCCAAAAAAAAAAAAGACCTCTATAATTTGAATAAAGTATCGGGATTAAAATAAATCCAGGACGGCTAGTCCGAAAGGATATACTTTTGAAGAAGTTAATTTATCCAACAAAAAAAAAGAATTTAATTTCATATTCGGCATGTGGTCTACCTTCTACCTGTATTTCTTTTCAAATAATAGGAAAAAAAGACAAAGTAAACTGCATATGTATAATATATGAGGAAAACTAATGAAAAGTTCAAATTTTTTTTTAATTTTTTAATAAAAAGCTCTTTTTAAAGGTGTAGTGAATAATACCAGTTAAAAGTAAAAATATGATTTTTCGTTAAAAGTGAACAGTATCGAAAGTGTTTTGTTAAAACTCCTCTCAGTTGTCATCATCCTAATGTCAAACTTATTTTCTTTCCCGAAAATATGCTTACGATGCTAGTAGCACCATGCCTTAAGAATTCATGTCTAGGCTTTTCAACACGATCGATAATGCTACTCAAACACTTTCAATTGCTTTACGCTTTATTGCATGTCTATTAGCTAAGATCCATTCATTGTGCTTTGAGAACTTTATAAGGTTTCAACATTAGAAAATGCATTTTTGATGGTGGGCATTACCAGAGAAAGTTAAAAAGTATTCCCAACAAGAACATCTCATTGGGCAAAAGCTTTGTTCGTTACACATTTAAAAAATGCATGCACTTTAGCCACTAGGGTTAGCTTAGTGGTGAGGATGGACGGTGTGATGAGTAAGTTTTGAAGGTTTCAGAGTTGAATCAGCAGTTCATAACTAATCCATATATATTGTCCACAAAAAGTCTCTGTTCAATTAGAAGTGAAACTATGCAATATAGAGTTGTAATTTATCTTGTGAAGTTTCAGAAAAAGGATTCCATTATCCAACACATGAATTACGTTTAGAGTTCAAATTCCTCCAATGTAGCAAAGAAAATATGTATGCTAAGAGAGGCACGTTAAATAAACCCTTTACACTTTAGCATACCGATTTAGAAAAAACTCGTTCAACTGATAAAATTAGAGAAAATCAGTCTAAACCAATTAACAATGAGTGGAGAAGTTCGTAGCGGTTAGTTATATACCGTTACACAAAACTTTAATTTCCTGATGTGGGATAATAACTAGTTTTAATCAACATTATGTAGCTTGGAGCTGAGTTCGTAGGAACCTTCATCTTGATGTTTGCAGCAAGTGCTGGACCAATCGTGAACCAAAAGTACGACGGAGCAGAGAGCTTGATCGGAAATGCAGCATGCGCAGGGCTTGGCGTGATGATCGTGATTCTCTCCACTGGCCACATCTCTGGTGCGCATCTGAACCCATCTCTCACCATTGCATTTGCCGCCCTGCGACACTTCCCGTGGGTCCAAGTCCCAGCCTACATCGCAGCTCAGGTTTCGGGCTCCATTTGCGCCTCGTTTGCTCTCAAAGGGATTTTCCATCCGTACATGTCCGGCGGAGTCACGGTGCCTACTGTGAGCACTGGCCAGGCTTTTGGACTTGAGTTCATCATCACTTTTAATCTGTTGTTCGTTGTCACTGCTGTTGCAACTGACACTCGAGCGGTATGTAAATATATCAACCTTACATAAATTTGATTGTTCGTATCTCAGATTCTTTTTAACTAATTTCAAATATATATATTCTGTCTTTCTAATGCGCTTGGGATTTGGTGACATGCAGTTGGGAGAGTTGGCTGGTTTAGCAGTTGGGGCTACTGTCATGCTAAACATTCTTATTGCAGGGTTAGTACTTCATATCCCTCTCTCTCTCTCTCTCTCTCTCTCTCTCTCTCTCTCTCTCTCATTTTATCCTTCTTAATGCTATTTATCTACTATTGGACTGCTTTGTGATTTAGTTATAATTAGGGTTTATTTGAAAATAATTTAAGTTTTAATTTTATGTTATTTAAAAAAAGATTAAAACTGAAAACTAAAAAAAAAAAAATTGCAAGTGGCCTTTTATCATAATGGTGGAAAGATGTTAATGATTTGCATGACCGCGTGAATTCAAAATCATTGGTGACTAATCCAACAAAATCTATGATTTGACACACAAAAAAAAAAAAAAACTGACAAAAAATTGAGAGCTTGTTTAGTAAACGTTTTCAACTTTTTAAATTTTGTGAAAACTGAAAACAATTATCAACAAGATTTTAGTTTATCTATTTATACTTGTGCATATGATTCAGTACCCCGGCAAAATTCGACGTCTGACATCGAAGTCTCTTGGTTGTGCAAAAGTGTTTTTTTCTTTCTTTTTTTTCATTCTTTTTTTTCTTTCTATGAAGTCAAATATAATTGTGGGTAGTTGACTTTTTCTTATTTTTATCAAATTGTAATAATAGTCTGCAAAATTTGTTATTACTTATTTTCAATATAATACTCCACATAATTACTTTTCTTTCGTGATAAAGTTAATGGTGTATGTGTGTTTGATCAATTTGTCATTGTCTTTGCCTATCTGCATCAAACTATATCTTCTTCGTAATTGACGGGTTCAAACTATAGTATTATCTAAAAAATTATTTTGAGTATTCTCAATTATGCTCGAGTATCGTTAAATTATCACCCTATAAGACAACAAAGTTTTCCCATCATTGACTAGCTGAAAAAGAAAAAGAAAAAGAAAAAGCAAACTAAAGAAACCCTTGTTTATGCTTTAATTTTTTGTCTTTATTTAATTATTATGTTCAATGGGCATTTATTCAAAACAAATAAAATGGTAGACAAATAAATACAGACTTCTCACAATGTACTTCAACAAGTGACTCATCGCTACATAATAATAATGGAAACCATATCCAACGTATACACATATCCCTGATACAAACAAAGTTAAGCTTGTCATTTGTTTGTTTTTGTTGGGTTGGAGGGTGGGCAAGTTGGTAGCTCCCACAGCAATCAAAATGGTTTCATGCACACTCATCATCCTCATGTTGGCATAACGTCACATAATTGAAAGGGAAAAAAACGATGGTGGTGTGTTGTTTTTGTTATCATCTTCAAGGGCAGAGCCATGATTTTTTTTCTTGGGTGGGCTCGTTGAAATTATTACCATAAAATCATATGTTTATTTTTGTCTTATATAAAATTATATAATAATCAATATAAAAAAAATAACAATAGAATATGAACAATTCTCAAAATCATAACCCTAACTGACAACTTCAAGGACCATATAAATTATTAACCTACTAAATAAATCAAGAATAAGTAAATAAAAGGATTAAGAATGTACCAAAGGTTCCATTCATTGGAAGAATAGAACAAAAAGTAAGGAATTGCGGAGATAGAGATTTAATTATGAACTAAAATAAATTTTTTTCTTCTTTTCTTGTGTAACAAGTACAGAGGCTAAACCGCATAAGATAAATGGTATTTTTCTTTAACGAATATGATAAAGGGGAAGGGGAGATAGAACTAGTTTATTATTATCAGCATAAAAAGTATAATTTATTACATATCCTCTACTAAATACACATAAAATAATAACATGTATTGGAGATGAATGGGCTATATAGGCTACATGCATTAACATAAGCCATTAAAGTGTGAGTTTAAAAAAGGATAGTGTTATTTACACACCCTTATTGATTTTTTTTTTTGCTATTGATCTTCATCAGTTCATTTGATCCAAAAACCGAAAACTGAGAGGGAAGTGTGAGAAATAAAAATAGATGTGTAAATAGCATTACACTTAGAGAAAACCTCTCTAGACTACGGCCCACCTTAGCCTTGTGGTGGCCTCGCCAGTGATATCTTAGCATTTCCCTCCTACACCCAAAGTTTAAAGATAAAAGATTCCAAGCTGAATATGGTACTGAAAATTATGGTTTTGTTTTGGCGTTGGCAGGCCATCTAGCGGTGGTTCAATGAACCCGGTGCGCACTCTCGGTCCCGCTGTCGCCGCCGGAAACTACACGAAGTTGTGGATATACCTGGTGGCTCCTACCCTTGGAGCTCTCGCCGGGGCGGCCACCTACACGGCTGTGAAGCTCCGGGAATATGAGGTGGATGCACCTGTGCGCGAGGCCAGGAGCTTCCGTCGCTAGAGCCATACAACGGCATGAATACGTACGTAGGACAATAATCTATTGTCATGCAGTTTTTCGTGTTATGTTACTCAGTTGTTAATCTAGATTATTGATGAGATGAAAATCTTATCAATTTTCTATATTATAAAATAATAATATGATAACATAACATGCGAAAAGAATGGCAAAAAATATTACCATAAGTATGCTTAGTCCTTTGCATGGTTTATACGATATGATATGACGTGATTAGATAGCTTAAGACAAGTTTGATAAAGAATAAAGGGAAGGGCGGGAGATATATGTAAGATGTGATGGAAAGTCTCACCCCCTGGCCCATTTGGCTTTTCACTGTAAAGAAGTGTGTGATATCATCTCTCACAAGGTCATTGTCCGATCGGATGGTCCTGCGAGAAGACTTCGGATGGGGTCTGTTTGTTTGATTTGTGTGATGCGGTTCCTTTGTTTTCTTTTCTTTTCTTTTCTGCGTTTGGAAAGTGACTATGTAAAAACTGCATGCAGTATGATGCATGGTTTGATAAATAAATAAAGTTTGTGTGATAAAATGGACTTTTATCTGCTGCATAGTTTAATTTGGTACATGCATGGCCGGATCTGCCGACCATATCAATTATACTAAATTAGGTTACGTGGAGAGGAGGTTTGGAGGTATATGCACCCGAGTATGAGAGAGATGCAGGTAACGTTACCAGATGAGGAAGTTTAATACTACAAGTGTATATAATAAAAATTAATTTTTAGAAGAGAATTCCAGAATGATTTGATTTAATATTATTCTAATTAAAGTTCGAGATGCAAGTGTCCATTTATCACAATGATGAAAAAGCGTTATGTCTTTGTATGACAGCGTGAGTTCAAATCATGTCGGCAACTAATCTAACATATAATTTATTAACGCAATTGTTCGAATAAATAAAAAAGTTCGAGAAAATTTAAAGTTCGAGAGGTCTTTTGTTGTTTGTCCAAGGGTGTTCGTGGTTAACCGGTTGGTGAATGTGTTAAGGGTGATGGTGTTGGTACGGTGGAGTTGCTAGTAGAGGTGGTAAATCAACTTATTAAGTTGTTCATAGGTATCCATTAAGACCTATTTAATTTGATTTGATTTTATACTATTATCATCACTACCAAACTTACCTCTATTCTATAGTGATATCAAATTAAACGGATCTTAACCAATACTTATTAACAACCTAATTTGCCACCTCTATTTTATGGTGGGTCTTTTGATACGGTGGTGTTTGTGGTCAATCATATGGTTGTTTTCTATTTTATTTTTTCAGAAGATTGTTGTTTTTTTTTAAATTTTCATCATCTTTAAAATTTAGAAATAACAATTATTTTTTCAATAATGCTATTATTACTGTGTTTTTGTACTACAATTGTATACTACATTAGATGACATCTGATGTAGACATGCACATCATTTAAATTACTCAAAATTTAACTTCAATTAGAAACTATTTAATAAATCAATAAAGAAAAAACTGGTCAATTAAATAATGATTGTAATATACGAAGAGTCTCCTCCTTCCTTGCCTTTTCAATTATGGTTCTTCCTCCAGTCATATCCACCACAATCTAAATCTATTCTACGACAATATTCATCGGCGCTCCCATACTTGAATTATTGGTAAGCATCTATCATTATTGTTTATTAAATTCCTTTTTAAGTTTGTTTAATTCTTTTTCTTCCATCGATCTCTATTGGACTATTTACCAAAGCCTTTTTTGTTCATAGAAAGAATGACAATGGGCATTGAAGAAGAACCCCATAAATTGAAGGACACTAAACACGTAATTATGATTAGAAGCGCAATATATGAAGGTAATTATTTTTATTAGAACAATTGTAAATTTGATTTTCCATGGCTGTTCCTCATGTTCACATTGTGGTGTTACACATATTCACTATTTTGATGAGCTCTATACTTTTGTTGGGTTCATTTTTTAATATATTGATAAGTTTTTCGGGTTCTTCTTTTATATATTAATATGTTATCCAAAGTTTTCATTGCCCTATACAACTTAGTTCCTCAATAATGCACTACAAATCTTATCCATGGTAACCAAATCAAGAGATTTTTTTTTTATCACTTTCAGATTAAACTTTTTATCACTTTCAAATTAGGCTTTTGATCACTTTAAGTCAAATTCGGCTTCTTTTTTATTATCACTTTCAGCTACTTGCCAAAGAAAGCATTTTTCTGATACAAGAAGACAACTTCATCTGAACTTTATTCACCACATATTGATAAGTTGCACTATTGACCCTTTTATGCAATAAAGGAACTCCAAGATTCGTCCCAAGCGAGATAGCTACATTTGAGCGACACATCTTGCTGATTTTACGAGCCACTTTTCTCCTAGTATTCAGAGAAACAAAAAACTTTGACTTATCAAAATCTACTAATTCACCGGAAAAAGCACAGAACTTAGCAATGCACGACTTGACAATCTTTGCTGGTAAAACAATAGCTTTAGTAAAAAACAAGAAGATAATTTGCAAAAAACAGGTGGGAAATACCAGGACCTCTTCTTAAGATTTCTGGCAGGTTTCCATTTTTATTATTAACTTCATGGGTAATCAAATGACTTAGCTTCTTCATACAAATAACAAGGTAAGGAGAAAGAGGATGTCCCTGTCTTGTACCACAACCTGGTTGAAACGCATCAGTAAGTTCACCATTAACGATAGCTTTGAAATTGACAGAATTTATACAACTCAAAATGAGCTAGAGTAAACTTCCATTAACACGATTTTCAAAAAGAATATAAGCAATAAAGCCCCACGATAATCTGTAATAAGCATTAGACAAATCAAATTTTCAAGCCAAGAAGCCATTTTTTTCCTTTAGCAAGCTTAAATTTATGTAGAACTTCCTGAGCTAAAGCACCAGAAACAAAATTGAATTGATTTGGGCTAATAATTTTCTCCATTATAGGCTGCAACTTGCAAACCGGATGTTTGGCAACTACTTTATACATTGTAGAACATAAACGGGTGGGCCTAATTTGATTCATAAAAATTGGATTAGGAACTTTAGGTAATAAAGTGTTAAGCGTTTCATTTATACCAAAAAGAATTTTGCTATGCTAAAAAAAATATTGAACATAAGTGATGACGCCGTTAGCACTACGATATCTAAACTTTTAACAACTTGAGCATTAAGATCTCCAACTTATTCCTCCAACAATGGAGGAAAAAAACTTAGACATTACGATCTCTAACTATTTCTATAGTGAACAAATCTTTGAAAAAATTAACCACCACAGCTTTCAGATCCTGTTGACCCTAGCTCCTTCCAAACACCAAAACCATCTTCAAGTCCTTCCAACCTGTTTATCCTCCTTCTAATAAGAGTAGACATATGAAAGAATTTGGTGTTTCTATGCCGTCTTTAAGCTTAGAAACTCTGAATTATTAATTTTTTTTTATAACAAAAACATGCTTCCTGATCATTTAAGATTAATAATCTTGGAACAACTTATCTTCTAAATCAACGAGAAAGCTTCACATTCAAAGCTTTTTGGATACCTTGGATTTGAGCAAAAAAAAAAAAAAAATTCTTATAAAAAAATATTCTCAAAGATCTCCTAATTCCACTTTTGAAGAACCTCTTTAAACTCATTGAGTTTGAAAGCAATATTATGGTTATTGGTATACCAATTAGCCTGCACATGTTCTTTGAAACTCTCATGTTGCAGCAACATGGCCTCAAATCCAAAAGGTTTGGGAGTAACTCAAGAAACTTTGTTTAATAACAAACTGATTAATAAAGAATTGTGATCAGAGCCAAGCTTGGGTAAATGCTTCACAAAAGTATCAGGAAAAAAAACTCTCCAAGAAGGATTACAAATAGCCTTGTCAATACGCTGCTTAATAACCTCACTGAAATGCCTCTTGTGACCTAAGTGTACTTACTGCCCATAAAACCCATATCAATCATACCAGCATTATCAAACCAGCAAAAAAAGTCTCGCTACAAATTGGATTACCTCCATATCTTTCATCTACAGATAGAACACAGTTGAAATCTCCAGCTACTGACTAAGCAGTGTAGTATTATCATACATAAGATCTAATGTTTTTCATAAATATTGCTCCTTAGAGATATACGACTACCATAAACAGCTGAGAAAACCCTAATTTTCTGCTACAACTGCCGTCTCTGCACCTCTCGAACAACCTGAACCAACAACGCCAACAAGCACTGGAAATCCAATCAGCCAACTCCTCAGATATGGAAGGAAGGAAGACTCCAGCCTCCATCAAAGAAATTCGCTCCGATCGTAACCACCAAGTAAAAAGAAACAAAGAAGCCAGTGGAAGTCCCACCAACAACACTGCCAACAAAGACAGATCGTGAGAAGGAGGTGGTGCGAACACCCGAGTTGGTGTGAACATTGGAACTCTAAACACCTTCGCGATGAACAGCAACAGAAGGCGGTCAAAAGTGGTTACAGACCGGGATTGAAAAGAAATTGATGAAGGATAGACCCAAATTATGTTGATCCAACGGAATATGGATGGGCAACAGAGAGGAAAGACGATAGGATGGTGGATCTGAGGACAAAAGCTAGTTGGATCAACGATTTGTGGGGTGAAAAGACCTTGCTGTTGAGGAAGGAGAGCATGGGAGAAAACATAGCAGAAAAGAAGGTAGAGAAAAGAAAACATAAAGAAGAAGAGAAAGGCTGCCACCGACCCTGGCCATTGCTAGGCCGGCGGCCGGAACGCAACATCTGAAACTGATGACCCTCACACACACGGTGAGAACAACTCTCAAAGAGAGAGAAAGCCTTTCACCAACATGGGAGAGAAGTAATTAGCTATTAGACATCAACATTGTCATGCTTAACGAAATCAATTGTAGAACAAACAAAATTCTCTACTCCAACCCATCTAACATTCTATACTAAGAGGTGTATTCAATTGAGAATTTGAGTGATTTTAATGGATTTATAAATCTATGGAGTTTAAGGGAGTGTAATTGATTTGCAGAGATTCCATGAATTTTTTTTATTCAATTCCCTCGAAATCTCAAGGGAGATAAGATATTTGTGAATGTTTAAATTACACTACGAAATCTCTCAAATTCCCACAAATTCCTCAACTTTTTAAAATTCTTTAAAATAAAGTCCTAATTGAATACATCTAGAATGACAAGTGGCCATTTACCATAGTGGTGGAAAAGTGTTAAGCCCTTGCATGACGGAATGGGTTCAAACTTGGCTAATATAACATCTAATCTAACAAAATCTATCATTTGAAGTCTTAATTGAATACACATTCTCAAGGCAAAATGAGATTTTCAAGTGCCAGTATTAGAGTGATGGACCAGGTTTTTATCCAAAATATCAAACTTGGAACCCGCATTTTTCTCTGCAGCAGCTGTGAGTCAAGTGTGACCCTAACTTTGATCGAGCAGGAAACTCTAACCCCATCCTCTACAGATCTCTTGTCGATCCTTAGATCTTTCCTCTTCTTTGCTGCTCGGTTATCTGATGGCAGCGGTGGCGGCGGCAGCACATCTAGCGGCAAAGATAGTGTTTATGTTGCTAGGGTTTGTTTTGGGCTTTAATCTATGTATTAGGTTGTTTAATTTTTTTTTCTTTTAAAAAGGGGGACAACTGATAGCAAGCTACGGTTATCAACTTTTTTCGGTGGTTGGGAAAACTCACAGAGTCATTTCAGCCTCTTCCTGACCACAAGTCTGGCTTCCACACCAGCACGGGTTTAGAACCCGAGTCCTCCAATTTTTATTTAGAAGGAAACCTCGCAATCCGTCATTGATCACTTTAATATGCTGTTTGGTGGGTCCATTTTTATGTACTTAATATTGTAATTGGGCCACTTCATGTACCTCTGAACAAAAAAGAACCACCAATTAATGGGCCGAGTGTAAATTTCTAACCTGAGATCCAGTTCCGTTATCCATGGCCAGTTTGGGTAAGGGCGTTACCGCGTCAAAATAAGAAAACAAATTTTGGAGGGAAATGAAAAGCGGAAGACAAACGATTCTTCAATCCTCTTCGTCCTCTCCAGCAACTCTGATTTTTTTTTCCAATTTTCCAGATTTATTTCCATTGATATTCTTGCCATGGCAGATTTGTCATCCGATTACGGAGGAGAAGTGAAACGGTGCCCTATTCACCGCAAGCGACCGAGACCGCCGAGAAGCGAAGCGAGTACGACTGTTTCGGTCCACCTGAAGCAGCTCGACGTCCCTCTCACGTGTCCGGCAACCGGTTCTCCGGTCGATTCAATTCGTCTCCACCAGGATCGCCCTTACACGATCGGGCGGAGCAATCGTGGTTGTCATTTCGTCTTCGCCGATCGTCGTGTGGGTAAGAAGCATTGCCAGATTATTTATAATTCTTTTGATCGGAAACTGTATGTTATCGACGGTGCATTGATTTCGGTTCCTCAATTTAGGAATCGATTGGGTTTGGAAGAGTGTTGTAATGTTAGGGTTTCTTTGAATGGGGTTTTTGTGAATGGGATTAGGGCTAGGGAAGGCGTGGCGGTGGAGTTGTCGGATGGAGACCGGGTCTCACTCGGTTGCTCAACTGAGAATTGTTGTAATCCGATTCGGATTGGATTTGTTGTTAATAAGATTGTTTGTGAGGACCAAATTGTACAGAGTTTTGATAACCCCCATGGACTCGTTAAACCTTTATGTGTATCATGTCCAAGGGGATGTAAGAGGGTTTTTGCTTCCCGGGCTGAGGGTTCTCCGTCTTCACTCGTTGGAAGAGCAAACTTTCTCTTAAGTGAGTGCAGGAACATTTTGCTCAGCGATGACCCTATATGGTACATTCGAAAATGTTGTAGATATTATTTTGAGAATGGATTTATACAAAATAATGATATAGGAGGATCTCCAGGACTCAATACTGATAGGCTTCAGCTTAACGGGGAAAAATCATTTTTGTGTCACACCTCACACATAGATTGCAATGTGAAAAATAAAATTCAGTCGACTTCAGTAGTGCATCAGTGTGAAAATGTAGTGGCTTCAGAACCAAATGGTGACATCTCACAAAGACAAGACAATGCTCAAGGAGTTCAAATGCCTTCTGAGACTGCTGTTGCTGATGGGAATCTTGAGACATCATCTTTCAAGTTTACACGTACGGAAGACCCTCCTTATTGTGATGGAATTGTCAAGAACAAAACCTGGTGCAGAAATGTTGCTTCACAACCTGGCAAGAACTTTTACTTGAATCGCCTTTCTTTTATGGGCCACAACTCTTCAACTTCAAGTCAAGATTCCGTTATTACCTTGCCGGAGCTTCTTTATCCTGTGCAAAGTATTTCACAGATGTTTATTGCAACATTTACAAGTGACATTTTGTGGTAGGTTAACCATATGTTTTTTTCATACTTTGTTGTTGGCATGCCTATCTATGAATTGTTTCTGCATCACCCTTGTAGTTTCTCATTCCATTTGGCTTCTCCTTATTATATTATATATTTCACTCATATGTTTCACCTCAAGTACTGTTTTCAATCCTAACTGTCTAATGGTGGTGTATTGGTAGGTTTTTGTCATACTGTGAGATTCCTAGCCATCTGCCAGTTACAGTTGCTTGTCATAATACTGAACGATGTTGGAGTTCAAGCCCTGATAAAAGAACATCTTCACCTTATCCACATTTTCCAAACTTAGTTTTAGTGTGAGTAATTTGTCATATATCTCGTTCGTTAATGGGGCACTTGTATTGTGCACAAGACCTTTATTTTTATTTAACAATATTCATTTTTATGGTTTTCATAATAATAGGTATCCCCCGTTTCCCGAAGCCATAGCTTTTGGTAATGACCGCAAGAGACATGGAATTGCTTGCCATCATCCAAAATTGTTGGTCCTGAAACGAGATGATAGTATTCGTGTCATCATTACCTCTGCAAATTTAGTGTCAACACAGGTGCTTGTGTAGTTTGAAGTCCTGTTATTTATATTCTATTCTTTTGATGTTAATTACATTTCCTATTTGCAAAAGGTCACTTCTAATTTATTTAAGAACTTTGGGAATAATGTAATTGCAACCTGGAATGCATGTATGCTTTGATTTGTATTAATAAAGAAATGTCTGGAAAATTTTAAGGAATGTGCAAATTTTTGTATCTTAATTATAAGAAAGCCCATCGATGATGGATAAATGCAAACTCTTATGTTTATTAATTGAACATTTTGTCGCAATTTCTGCCATGTCATTTTCAGCACAGATTACTAATTGCTTCTTATAACTTAGCAGTGGAATGCAGTGACCAATACTGTCTGGTGGCAAGATTTCCCTCTTAGAAGCGCACCTGATTATAATTCCCTTTTTACTCAATTCCACGAGGGGGAAGCGAATCAAGACTCAAAAACAGATTTTGCTTCTCAGCTGGCTGGATTTATGGCAATTCTACTGACTGATGTACCTAGTCAGGCCCAGTGGATTGTTGAGTTGACAAAATATGATTTTGGAGGTGCAACTGGACATTTAGTCGCTTCTGTTCCTGGAGTTCATTCTTATAAAACTCCCTTTATGTTGGATTCCAGGCACTTTGGGCTTGTAAGTACTTTCATTTGTGATGTGTGCAGTCCAACATATATATATATATATACATAATTTATTTATTTTGAATAGGAAAGCTGATCTGCAAATGTCAACACCACCTTAACATTTTCTTATCCAGAACTATAGACATTTGTCTTTTTATTGGATTATTCTCTTTGAATGTAACCCAGAAACTCAGTTGATCCGTGGCATTAGGTAGTAATATGTTTCAGTGTTTTTCTTGTAAGTCAAACTTCCTCCTCTCCCCCCTAAAGTGAGTGCAAGCTCGTTGCTGTGATTTTTATTTTGCCTATGTCCAAATAATGAGTTCTTCATAATTTATTTTACTGTATGGGCAGGGAATTCATTAAATGCCCACTTTTCAAATATACAAAAAAGTCCTACATAGGATTTAGCTCAATTTTGGTGGTTGCTTTTTATCAGTATCGATAGGGAAGACTTCAGATGTTTTTTTTCAGTGGCCGCTTGGTCAAACTAGGTTTCTAATTCTGTCGCTAATTTTTATGTCAGGCTGATCATGGTGCGTCATCTGGTGCGAAATTCCTTGGATCTGTTGAAGCATCTGTAGTTGGTCTAAGCTACCTCTTTCGCAATGCAAAAGACTCAAATGGTGCAAAGCTTAAGAAACTGGCTTCATTCCTGAGGAAATCATGTGAACATGCAAAAGCTTTATCAATTGTTTTAACAAGAAACACAAATGTTCCTGCAGATGCAAATGCAGTGAATATTCTTGTTCCTGACTCCAATGGGGGAGGTAAATTCACATTGCTTTAAAAGACAGTCACTTATAAATTTATTTTTATGTACTATTGGTATCCGGTGTTGTTTGCATAATATAATTATAAAATTGTATGAATGGGGATCGTTTCTCTTTTATTGCATGCAGGGCGATTGTTCTACTTGTCTATCATGAATCCTCTAAATGTGTGAATGTGGTTAAGTTGTGACCCTTCATGCTGTCTGTTACCTAAGTAGAGTAACTTCTTTGTTTGTTGTAGCAGACTGTGTTCAACTTGGCTTCTTGCCTAGAAATGTTGCAAAATGGGTCTCTCCACTGTGGGATATCGGACTCTTAAGCTTCTCTGGTTATATCTGTCCTAAAGAAGCTCTTGCAGCAGCTTCAGGAGGAGGAAACGACAAGAAAGTGCAACTGATACTGCATGTGTCAAAGGTATTCTATTCTGCATTATTGATATGCTTTTTGGAGTCATGAACTGGAGCTTACTCTAAATGGTAGCACGAAGTCTTGGATTTGGAATGTGCATTTATTATAAGCATAATGCTGCTTTTTGAAGGGACCCAAGTTTGAGGATATATCAAAGATCATGGAATATCAACATATTTTTGCATTATGCTCTCTGATTGGTGCCGTTCAAAGGTGTACAGGCCTCAGGCGACTGCAGGAGGTAATGGCTCCGATATTCTTAGTTGTCAAATTTCTGAATGGTTTATACTTCCTTGATTAAGTATTTATATGCAACTGATGCTGTTCAGTGACTTCCTAGTCTATGTTGTTATTGCAGTATCTTATGCAGTATTTTCTCTTTATCAGGTTTTAGGTCAGTATAAATGGCCCGAATCACTTGACTCTGATTTTGTTTATGGTGAGTGTATCTTATCTTATCTTGAACAATCTTAATCTATTTTAGAATTTGGAAGATATATATCATTAACGAAAAGAGAAACTCCAAAGACATGTTCTGATTATTCAGTTGGATGTTTTTTTTAAGGCGCATCCTCAATTGGGTCAATCAATGCCAAATTTTTAGCTGCATTTTCAGTAGCTGCAGGAAAGAAATCATTGGAATTCGAGTCTGAAGAGTCTGATCCAGAGGTAATTAGACACTCTGTCCCTTTATAGAAATTCTTGAAGAGTTTATGTCATGTTTATTCATTTACCTCTGGAGTTATCTATACTCTTAACAGTGGGGCTGTTGGAGTGCTAGTCAAGAATCAAAAAGTCCATCCATTAAAATTGTTTTTCCAACCATAAAAAGAGTGAAGAATGCATGCAATGGAATCTTTCCTTCAAAACGCATTCTTTGCTTCTCTGAGGTATGTGATCTTTCAGCTTCTTGCAATATCGGTTTGATCTTATATTTCCGGATTGTTATCTGCATTCATTTAGCACTATTTGTCTTCAAGTTTTGAATATTGTGAATTCTTAACTGTAGGTTGGGAATTTCTCTTTTTTCAGTGACAGGATTTAGCCCTTACATCTTATTATTTGTTGACAATGTACAATTTTTTTTATTTACGTAGAAAACATGGCAAAGGCTGAGGACTATAGACATACTTCATGATGCAATTCCTCACCCCTACGATAGAGTAGGACATCCAATGCACAGCAAGGTATGAATTTATTGCAAGAGGCATCTGGCATCTTGTCTTACACCGCCACATGGATAATATTGTAGCATCTTATCTGCATTACATTTCTAATATATGCAGGTGGCACGGAGACGCTTCCACTCAAAGATAGACGGATCTTCATTTGGTTGGGTTTATTGCGGTTCCCACAATTTCAGTGCAGCGGCCTGGGGACGACCAATCAATAGTCCATTTGGTTTAAACATGAACGGACTAGGGAAAGCCAACTCTACTTTGGGTCAGATGCTTCATATTTGCAATTATGAACTTGGGATCATTTTCACCTTTCCCCCAACAGAAACAGATGGTAGCGCCAACAAAAATAGCGCAAAATTGGATGATATTGTTTTGCCATTCGTTGTGCCTGCTCCAAAATACAGCCAAGGAGACAGGCCAGCAACAGGGAAGGCTATGAGGGAGGCATTAGCCGAACTTACTGAACAAGAGAGACAAAGACTTTTAGAAGAAGCTACAAATGAGGAAATTATGGAAGAGACTCCAGACGAGGATGAAGTAGTTGAGGCGGATGATTATGTTGCAGAAGAGAAGGAAGAGGAGAAGGCTTACGCCGAGATACTTTGGAGCCAAGTAGACTCATCCGAGAGCAGTTGAATCCCTATTTGGAGCGAAAGCTGTCACCCCAAGCAGAAAGAGTTAAGCACCGCAGCTGCTTATTTATGCAAGATAGAAATCTTGCCGTGCATCTCTCATTAAGACATGCACTGTCCCATCCTCCTGCTTAAACTGCTGATCTCACTGACAAGGCGAGAAGTAGATTTGGTGCGTCATGTCTTTGGAGGAAATAAAAACAGAAACTCGCCAACTAGTTATCCTCCAAAGTGGTAACGACATCTATCCTCTAGCATTTTTTTACCTTGATAAATTTGCTGCTGGCCTACAAGTAACTTTAGTTTCATGTCTTTTGTGTTTCAGACCCTGGAAAGTCAGCCGGATTATAAAAGCAGCAGGGCTGCATTTTTTAGGGCTCAAAATTGACATGTAACAGAAACATATGTACAAACCAAACTTTTATATGATGGAAGGGAAGTTTGGCAAACTTAATCCCATGACATGTCCAATTCAACCCTTACCCAACTCAACAAAATCTGCATTCTTTGAGGGATTAAATGGGCATTTAGCAGGTCCTAGCGTATGAAATACAAGAACCAACCTTCGTAACATGCTGGAAAGGAGAGTTGGGCAAGTGCTTGTCCTTATACAGACTGACCTCAACACATGCCCAATTGAAAAGAGAGATTTTTGGTGGATATCACCTCGTATTCTAATCTATTTTGTTAAGTAAAGGGGTATGATATCTACACATCTCTTTTTGCTTTTCACATCCTTATAATTTTCGACCGTCAGGTTGAGTGAATTGAAGAATATCAAAGGATAGAAATCAACCAGGGGTGTGAGAAGTAAAAAAATATGTGTGGATAGCACACCCCTAACTAAATACTATACCCTAAAACATAAAGCTCATCACCATATGTGGACATGTGGATAGTACTCCAAGATGGTTTCATAACCGTTAATCCTGCATTTTAAAATTAAAAATGTTATATAATAATGCACGATTGACTTAAAATACATCAACATTCCTTTCTCCGGGTATGTATCTGCCAAGTCAGCCGCCCGAAGGTATGAGAAAGAAAAATAAGAAAGTGTAGTTGTTTTCTTTAATCCGGACAAAAGAAAGAGTTGTAGGAGGAGGAGAAAAAGCAACAATCGCAACGTGTGCAAAGAGCAAAGGTTGACGTGTCGGCCGATTCTACTCATACCTTTCGTCCTCCTTTCTCCTTCCTTTTGGTTTCCTTTCCCTGCAGTCTCTCTCTCACCAAGGTTTAAACTTCAAACCTAATTACTTTTCTACTTTTTTTGCCAAAAAAATGGGAAGCAAGCGAAAAAATGGTACTTTTGGGAACTTGTCAAAAGTGGTTCTGTTCTGTCCTCACCCAATTTTCTCAACATATTTGGCAATTGAACGGTGGAAGGTTCCGACTTCAAACTAAAACGTGACTTTGCTCTTCTAATCATGAGCTACTCTTTTGTTTTGGCAGGCTGGCGGACGGCGCTCATACGCTTACTTTCTAGTCGGCCGTATGTTCCCTTGTTCAAATTGGGCACACCGTACACATGTTAATTGACTGCTAAATTGGAGAGATCTTATGTACAACTAACTTAACTTAGGTGATCTCGATTTTGTGTTTGATCATACAAATATTTAACCAGTCAGATACTAAAGTCTCTCCTAATTTATGATAAAACTGATCAAATAAATTAAGGTGAAAATATTCTCGAGTTCATTTGGTTAAAACCACACTAGTATTCGAAATCTCCGTACTCTTTTTCTTTGCAATTTATTGGACTAAATATGTTCATAAATTTTAGTTTAGGAAGCATTGATTAATGATTGGGAGAGAGTAGAAAAAGAAAAGAGAAGAAGGAAGAAGTCTTTGCTTTTGTTGCTTGGAAATGAAGAGATCTCTTGGACGTGGTTAGACAATAGCATCAATCAAAACACCTTTCTTTCGTCTTCAGCCTAACAAATTTATCATTTTATACAATATTTTGGATCCAATAATCCTCCATTTATTCTTACACTTGTTTTTCAAAACAAACCCAAACGTCCTCTCTCTCTCTCTCTCTAAAAGACAGAGCTCAGGAGGATGCAAGTGTCATCGTCGTCATCCTCCTCCGTGCTGATTCCTTCACTTCAATGGCGGACTCCATCTCTAAATTCTTCTACTGCTAATTGTTGCTGCACTCAATTCCTCCGTTATGATCGCAGCAGAAGTAGCGGCGGCGGCGGCAGCCAAGTCTTCTCTCTCTACCCAATTCGCCTCGCCAACCCATCACCCCCTTTTGCTTCTTCTTTCCTCTCCCCCTTCAAAGCTCGCACCTTTCCCACCGGCCCCACCGGCCGGCGAAAAACCAAGCTCCGGATCGTCGCCGCCGTCTTCGAGCGGTTTACGGAGCGAGCAATCAAAGCCGTCATCTTTTCCCAAAGAGAAGCCAGAGCTCTTGGCAGAAACATGGTGTTTACCCAGCACCTGCTTCTGGGTCTGGTCGTTGAGGAGGAGCAGCACCGCCATCTTCATCCGAATTCCCACGGCTTTCTCGGCTCTGGCATCTCTATAAACCAGGCCCGGGAAGCTGTTCGCGCCATTTGGCACCACCATAGTCAAAGTCAGACTTCTGCTTCTGCAGAAGTTGACCCCTCCAGCCGAGGTGCTTCTGCTTCCGCCACCGATGTCCCCTTTTCAATTAGCACAAAGCGGGTGCTTGAGGCGGCGCTGGAGTATTCGAGGGCTAGAGCTCACAATTTCATTGCGCCGGAGCACATTGCCATTGGTTTGTTCACCGCAGATGATGGAAGTGCTGGTCAGGTCCTCAAAAGGTAGTTTTTTGCCCTCAATTTTGTTTTTCTAATTTTGGTAATTGGGTTGATTAGCTATGAATTTCCTTTGTTCGAAATGCAGTGTGGAACATATGATTTCAAAACTTGGTAGAAAGAAATATGATGTGCCTATACTTGTTTACTATGCCTAGTCCTCTATATTCTCCATGTGTTTATGTTATGAATAGTGGGAATTGGTTATTTTCTTGTCGATAACTACCTTAAGCATTTTTCATGCTTCGACGAGTTTGCAATTGCATGGTATATAACCGAAAAGTTGTACCTTGTAATGAAATTGTGTGACCTGAGAGAGAGGGATAGAGAGCATATGACATCTGTACGAGCTGCATTTACATGATTTCATATATGGGGATGAGGTTTAAGGTGCGAAAGCGTATATGAGTTTCCATTCTGGAGCTAATAAATGAATGCGATTTCAGACTGGGGGTAGATGTAAATCAGTTGTTAGCCGAGGCAGCCTCGAGGCTTCAAGTAGAGCTTGTCAAAGATGGTAGAGAACCATCTGGGGGATTTCAAAAGTCCCTTTCCAAAAAATCAACTGCTTCTGGGAAAAAGAAAGGTAAGAAGTAGGTTTGCTCGTCTCTATTGTTTAGTTTTTTGCTTCAAAATCAGAGGGAATTGCCCTGTAATTCCTCTGTCCTCTCAGATAAAAGTGCTTTGGACCAATTCTGCGTGGATCTTACTGCTCGTGCTAGTGAGGGACTCATTGATCCTGTTATTGGCCGAGACACTGAAGTTCAGAGAATTATTCAGATACTTTGTCGCAGAAGTAAAAATAACCCCATTCTTCTCGGTGAAAGTGGGGTTGGAAAGACGGCCATTGTTGAAGGACTGGCGATTAGTATTGCACAGGCAGATGTCCCTGCTTTTCTCCTGGTGTGTTCTCACAAAGGATTTATATTCCTCTAGCTCATCTAACTGATCTAGCTCATCTAGCTCTACACTCTCATCCCAATTCAGTTGCTTATACATTAAATTTAATGTAGCTGCATATTAATAATTTGATTAGCTTTAATTTTCCACAGGAAAAACGTGTAATGTCCTTGGATATAGCACTATTAATGGCTGGTTCAAAGGAGAGGGGAGAAATGGAGGCGCGTATTACCACATTGTTAAGTGACATACGAAAAGCAGGTGGGTAAACTTTTTTCAGGTATTTATATAAGAAAATAATCAATTCCTGTCTGCTTGTTGATGATGCGCTTGCATTGCAGGAAACATTATTCTTTTTATTGATGAAGTACATACCCTCATTGAGTCTGGAACAGTTGGACAAAGAAATAAGGGGTCTAGTCTTGACATTGCCAATCTAATAAAACCGCCCCTTGGGAGGGGTCAATTACAGGTTATTTGTCTACTTCCCCTTCATTCAATCTTGTTCTATATGTAATTTTAGTCACCGTCATCATGTATTGGCATGGCCTCTTGTCGTAAATATTAAATCTAGTTAGTGAAGGCACCACTGACACTTAATTGGAAGCCATTAGTCATCTATATGATCAGTCGTTAACTGGTCTTTGCAAGATAGGGCATTGTGGCGTTATGCTTAGTGCTTGACTTATGGGGTTATCTTAGTGCTTGACCCAGAGATCCTTTGAATAAAGGTCTTCATGCACTGAAGAGAAAGTCAAATTGTTTGCTAGAATGGATTTAAGCATGAGATTGTGAGATTGCTAAGAACTAACAGTGAGAGATAACTTGTTGATAATGATGCTTGCACCCAAAGCCAAGTACAGGGATTTAAGCATTTGATTGGCGCTAGTTCTTATTACCAAATAGAATTACTAATGTTGAACTCAAGTCAAATTCCTTTTCTCTTTGGATTATGATGTAATTGTCTTAACCTTCCCAAGTAGATTTAATAATTCAAAGGTACATTTCCATTTCTTGTTCCTATTTTCAGTCACTGATGTTGGCAAGTGACTCAGTGCACTTTCTAAGTTTCTAGGGCTATTATCTCATTCATTCATGCATTATTGCTCTGAGTAGCTGAAGTTATTTTATCGCATGAATCTTGGCATACAAAGATTGGAAGTCCAGATTTTTTGTGATCCCACCGTAGTTTTCTTTATTGTTACGTGGAAATGGAATCCAAATCAGTTATGTTGGAGCAATGCCCTGATTTTGTGTTTAAGATCTGTGCTTGTTTTCTAAGTTCACTTAGTATAAGTTGCATTAACATTCTGTTGTTTGCAGTGTATTGCAGCCACAACTGCAGATGAATACAGGTTGCACCTTGAAAAGGATAAAGCATTTGCACGAAGATTACAACCTGTTTGGATTAATGAACCAAGCCAGGTATTTTTCAAAATGAATTTTCATCTTACTGTATGTGAAGTGATCGGTTATTATACAACCCGGAATTGAAATGATATAAATTTTTTTAGGATGATGCAGTTAGGATTCTATTAGGTCTACGTGAGAAATATGAGGCCCATCACAACTGCAGATATGAACCGGAAGCCATTATTGCAGCTGTGTATCTATCAGCAAGATATATATCTGATAGATATCTACCTGATAAAGCTATTGATCTCATTGATGAAGCGGGAAGTAGAGCTCGTATGGATGCCTTTAAGAGGAAAAGAGAGCAGCAAATTTGTATACTTTCAAAGTCACCTGATGACTATTGGCAAGAAATTCGGACAGTTCAGGCAATGCATGAAGTGGTACGGACATTGCTCCTGTA
>JAOTRO020000017.1:3831254-3843132 GCA_028566515.2 Pyracantha coccinea | reverse complement strand
TCTAGTACTATTCACAACACATTTTTGTCATTTTGATTAAAACTCAAAGTTTTCAAGTCATTTTCATTAGTTTTCCTTTAACTTTAGAATACCACGCCTTTCACATTTGTAAGTATAGTTCTAATAATGAGGGTTTTTTTTTTTCTTTTTCTTTCTTGATGTTAGTGGGAAGTGATTAGTGTGATGATTTATTTATTTATTTTTGAAAACAGATTTCCAAGAGTGTTGATAGATGGACCCTATGGAGCACCAGCTCAAGAATACAAGACCTATGAAGTGGTGTTGTTGGTAGGACTAGGGATTGGGGCAACCCCAATGATTAGCATTTTGAAGGACATAGTGAACAATATCAAGGCCATGGAGGAAGAGGAGGAGGACAATGCTTTAGAAAATGGTGGTGGTGGTGGCACCAAGTTACCACACCAATCATCAAAACCACATGCTGGATCGGCCTCGATGGGACACCATAACTTTAAGACCAAACGGGCGTATTTTTATTGGGTGACGCGGGAACAAGGCTCCTTTGATTGGTTCAAAGGAGCGATGAATGAGGTGGCGGAATTGGATCACAACAGGGTGATTGAATTTCACAATTATTGCACTAGTGTGTATGAAGAAGGTGATGCACGTTCTGCCCTCATTGCCATGCTTCAGTCTTTGAGTCATGCAAAGAATGGTGTCGACATTGTCTCCGGCACACGTGTGAAATCGCACTTTGCCAAGCCAAACTGGCGTGAGGTCTACAAGCGGATTGCACTTGATCACACCGATGCTAGAGTTGGTGAGTTCCCCTCCCTCTACCACAAAACTTTATCACACAACTTTTGAAAAAAAAAAAAAAATTTAATGTCTTTAACAGGGGAGGAATCTATGAATCTCGTGTCATGAAGGTTGTTTTCATAATATAACTTATAATTGCGATTTCATAGTGACAGTATTTCAAATCAATGTGTTTTATACTTTCTCACATAATAATGCAATATTGACTTAAAATGTTGTCATTATGACATCTAGTCACATGGAAGTTATGCTCCACTAAGAGCATCTCCAAAGAAAATGTCAAATCGTAGGTGAAGATGCCACTTTGGATATTTGACATCAAAAATCCTTCAAATTGAAATGTTATTTGCTGACTAGATTTGAAGCCTTTATGATTAGGAGTCAATTTGGACATCAACATCAAATTTATTTTTAACTAATTTTAATGGTGGGTTACTTTTCCACTAACATTTACAAATTTTGTTTCAACAACTTTTTTAAGTAAATACAATCATTTAAGGCTCTATATTAATAAGAAAATAACATTTGACAATTCGGTTGGAGAAATACAAAATTTGACATAAGACTTCAAATTGCTACATCAACCATCAATTATAATTTAACTGGTATAATTTAACATTTTCTTTATAGATGGTCTAATATGTCAAATATTCCTCGGAAAATAACATATCACATTTACAAACCACATCAGTAACCGCATCTTTTTATAGAATAAAGTTTCTCGTAAAGCATAACTTTTTATAAAGTATAAACAACGGTTCTCTTTGTTTTAAAGTGTTAAACACATATTAGCTTTCCTAGTAACTTTCGCTATCACATTTATGTCGTGGTTAAAGAAAGTCATCGGTTGGATAATATTCTATGTGGTGGGGCTTTTGTTGTTGAGGATAATAGAACGTGGATGACCATCAACACTCAAAAACAATATCAATGTATTAATCATGTTCAATTATTTAACCATAAGGGGTTGTTTTTGTGTCGTGCAGGGGTGTTCTACTGCGGGCCACCGGCGCTTACCGAAGAGCTACGCCAGCTGTCCCTCGACTTCTCCCACAAAACCTCCACCCGATTTGAGTTCCACAAGGAAAACTTCTGATGACACAAGTCTGTCCCACACATTATATATACAATTATAATTATACAAGTTAATTACAGGTTGGATTGAAGAGATGTGCAAACCATGTTGTACAATGATGTAATCGTTGCAGTCTCTCATTTTTCTCTCTCATTATCATGTGACATGAGAAAGAATGAGAGAAGATAATATTTTGTAATGATAGAATCTCTTAAGTTTTAGAAGAAATTCTTGGGTACGGCTGATGCAGCAACATATTCGTTAAGGTTTGTGACTCACATGTAAGGCCGCATATTGTTAGGATGTTGCCATGTGTAACAGCCGCATCTTAAATTCTCCTATGTTGTAGCATAAAGTTTGTATTCGAGTTATTTTCTTTTTCCTTAAACGTATACATAGAAGAGAATGTGGATGTATTTTCAAGTCATATATGATAATCATATAAGGTTGTGTTTGGTCAAGCAGATAATTTCCCAAGCGAACTTCTCAATGTAATGGCAAGCTTGTAATTTCACAAGCTTCTGGTACTTATACCACTCACAAGTTTAAACCGCTAGTTTGGCGGTCGTTTTATTTATGCTTTCTTTTTAGCCTCTGGAAATTTGGTTTCATTAGTTGGCTACCAGTTATGGGTTGGTTTGGAGCAGAAATAGGCTGGGATGGGATCAAAGGCCTCTTTACCTCAACAATCGGATTCTTTGTGCCTCCGGCATTGTTTGTGAGAATCGGAGACACTGATTCTCTTTTGAACTGTCTCGGCACCTCGAGTCTCTCTAGAATTCTTGATGTTTTCGCGTCAAGTTGCCGGTTACCATCTGGTGGCGATAGGACTGATTGATCTAGCTTCGGTTTGGAAGAGCAAACTGGAGAATGTAGCTCGGAGACTTCATTGACGATCAGCTTCTCCCACTCTTCTGTAATGCAAGCAGATGCTTTGTCTTCTATGGCTGTCGGATCAAAGTGTGAGGTTTCGTTTCTGATGATTGGAAGATCTATTGTTGAATTTGACTGTGCAACCACTTCTGGAAGTTTTGGTTCGGTTGCGTTTGGCTCATAGGTTTGCTCTTCAAATCCAGGGGCCATTGACCTGAAATATACACATCAAAAAGCAATTAACAGATAGAACTTTCACCATTAGTTCTCGTATAGGTGCTAAACACCCTGAATAACACTAGTGAATCGAAAATGAATCCTAGACATGTGCCTAAATAACAATATTGACGAAAATGAGGCCATCCTTGTACACAAAAACCTTGAGTTGGGATCATGAAAAAGTAGACCATGACTAGATATCTCGAATGATAACAAAAGAAAAAACGTAACATTCATGCTGAGTAACAAAATCCATATTTTCAACATTCTCTTCCTCTACCGTTTATAAAACATGAAACGGGCGTGCTGAGAGTAACAAGAGCCAATTGGTGCCTGTATATCTGTACGATTATTTCTATATGTCATGCAGGCTCAAGGTGGATGAAGAGAACAATTACCCCAACTGTAAGCTCTCCTTTACTAGCAAGTTTAAATTCTGATGGAAGCCCCTCTCGTGCAGCATGGGATTATAGTCTCTAACATCAATCTGCACAAATATTTGAGAATGAAAGGCAGAATGACTGCATCATGCAACAATCTAAGCATTGAAATGCACGCACATAACTCAATTTTATAGACGTTCTGGGATAAAAAGTCACTAATCTAACTCATGAATCTGGTAAAATATATTGATCTCTTCACCAACACTCTGCACTAACATATTTAAGATATTTTAAACAAATAATTCCTGGGAAAATTTGGTTCAAATTGTAGCTTACAGCATGCAGCTCTTTGTGGTCTAGACCAATTGGGAAACTCGACAACCTTGTCAAACTAGTTATTTAAAGAAATTGATTCATGTCGCTTACTCATAAGAAGGATTAAAAGAAAAGGATTCTCCCAGAATTTTCCAGAAGAATGCAAGCAGAAATATGGTTCATACCTTTGACAAAGATTCTTTAATTGAGTTCTCAATCTCCTTACGTACTGAAGAAATAGTTGTTAATTGGTTGAGATTGGGAATGTGCAAAACTTCCTCTGATCCGGCAATGCGCTGCAATAATATAATAATGGTTAACAGAGATACAAGATATAGCAGAGTAGAGAAAATAAATGCAAAATAATTAGCCACTGCATATAATCCATGCTATATGGAACTAAAACTAGACCAAGCTGGAAGCACAGAAACAATGATATACACAGCACCAAGATAATTGTTGTGTAAAGAATTTAGTATTTCAGGAACTTAAAGAGAAATATTCACTCTGAGAAGCATCGGCCCGTTGCCTGAAGGTTGAAGAATATAATAGCAGTGCAACGTGGCCTCCGTCATACTTTCTACATTACAATTTGAAGAGCATAACAGACACTGGTCCATTGAATGTAGTGCACTGCAAATCCCACGGAAAACTGAAAAATTGTAGCCTGGTTAGGAGAAAAGAACAAAATGTGAACATAGATAAGAGCTACTGATGCATTCAGAGAGTCCCTGCAAGTCATAGTATTAGACATCCAAAAAGTCTCTGAATTAGGTTGTCCTGGATTAATGTATCAGCAACTCTTACTGGTATACAAGCGACAAACCAAAAAAATCAAAGAAGGCCTTCAACGCACGTTGAGTATTCAATTCTGACTGATCAATTTCATCCGGACTAGTTTCTATCTCATGAAAAGTTGATGGAATCACAACATAAGAAGCTCCCATTATAACACCTGTTATAAAAAGCCCAAGAAAGGGGTAGTTAATCAATGCTGACACCAAAAAGTGAAAGGACCGATCAATTCTTTAGTGACTTCCTAGTAAGCTCAGAAGGAACTAATAAATGTCAGCTTCAAGCTTAACATTTACCTTCGCTTAGAGACCCCATGTTAGTCCTCTCAATGACATTGAAGTCAATTGGCGAAGAAGCACACTTGAGCTTCATAGAACTTGGGAATGAGGGCAGTAAAAGGATTGTTTTTACTCCAACTTTCACAGAATTTTCAATCACGTCACATATTCCAAGATTACAACCTGTGACTGGACAAGAAAGTTCCTCGCTTCTATTTCTAACAGCATCTTCCAGCGAAATGCCATGACATCTGCATGTCTATAAGCAGTAAACCTATAATCAAGATCTTAATTGTAGACTTAAATTGTGAAGTTGTAATAAATGAAAATGGAGGAACGGAGGAGTATATCATGTAACAAGAAAACATGATGTCTTCCATATTGCTTCTATGCAGGGAGGATAGAGCAACTGTAAATTAAGTTAACTACTCAGATTTTAACTAAGCAGCTCTCTAATTAAGTGATAGCAGTTGCTTGCAATAACAGAACAAACCATACAGTGCAGATATCATTGTACCATGCTCACGATTTTACGACTATTAACACAATCTTCTTGAAGCAATGATAACCCACACATAATCAACCTAACATAATCCAGGACAGGAATTATAAATACGACAGCTATTTCAGTTAGCTTTTGGATCTCGAGAAAATGAAAACCAGATATTACTCTACTTGTGAGAAATATCAGTGTCTCAGGCCAGATGATGATGCCGTAACAACTCTTAGCAGTTTTCACTTTAACACCACAAATCATAACATAAGATTTTAACTGATGCTCAGTAGTCAGTACATAAGTTATGATGGCAAATATGACCACAAAAATCCACCACCCATGAAGGTTTTTCAGCCAAAATGGATGATTCACACGCAGAGGAACTATAAAGTTAACAAAGGAGTATTACATATAGTACCTGACAGGGATAGAAACCATCGATAATTGGATTGACAGATATATACAAGTTGCAGGTTATCTGGTTCACAGAGCCCACAAGATTGTTCTTGAAGTTAAAACGAGCTTGCAGTGGTTCTTCAACGTCATCCCTTAAATCCTGTAACCATCGGTTTACCAGGCCATGCAATACTTTGACATCTGCAAGTTTTGTTAATAGTAAGAACAAACTAACCCCAGCTGTTGGCCTTGAATGGTTACAATGATTCCAGTCTCAGACTGTAACAACAACTATTAACATACATAGAGAGAATTAGTGAAATGGAAAGAGCACTTGAAGGAAGTATATGGCCATCCGTTTATGCTCTCACGCACATGGAATATTTTTTTCATTAATCAAAGTTGGCTGTCCTAGTATCCTACATACAGAAATGAAGGATAGGAGTGGAAAACCTGGGAGATATGCTTGAAATGAGCAATTTTCAAGATCAGAGATACATGTTTGAAAATTGTTGATATTCTCTTTTGTATTGCTGAGATGGGATGATCTTTGCTCAAACAGCACAAAATCGACAGAAACACACTTTTCGGCCGCCGCCTGTGGAAATAGAAGCCAACACCAAAAGAAAACCGTGCCATGAGAAGCAAGCTGCAGAAGTAAGCACGGCGAAAAAAAAAGAAAACACTGAAGATAAGTAAGCAATGAAAGGCTAACCGTGAGAGTTTTTTGCATGATGAAGTCGACATCTCGAGGCAAGCAGGAGGTTATGACAATCACTTTTCTCATGATATCTTTACCTCCCCAGTGGTACAAAACTTGATCATTTAGGACACTGGAAAGTTTCACATCTGCACTAAATTAAACAGAAATTAACAAAATGAGCATGAAGAAGAAAACAATGGATGCCATAGATTACCCAAATCATCGATCTGAGGCCGAAATCCATGTGCAGGCAAGTTGTTAACCGCATGGTGGAAGTCGCGGAGATTGAAGTTTCCGCTCGGACTCGGTGTATATACGATCTTCATCTGCAAAAACGATATATTCAATCGCTCTCAGCCTCTCGGCCTCTCATGGACAATAAAACAAACATGTGGCCTGCAGCCTGCATTACGAATTCACATACCTCATCGGACAAGGAAAACGGAGTTTGAAAAACGTAGCACAGGCCAATCCGATCTCTGAGCGACTCCGATCTGCCCCACGGCGCCGGCGATGAAATGGCGTACAAGTTCGCAAGCTGCAACAGCGACTAGCAAAATTGATCGGAAAAACGCATGCGATTCGTGAGTTGATCGATTTCGAAACGGCAATTTGTATGGATAATTTGTACGAATTGTTGCAATATATAGAGAAATTAAACAGTGTTAATTGAACTGAATTGCTTCTTACCTGCTTCAAGTCTCTGAGAAATGGAGGCGGTAAGCTTCGCAGGTCCAGAACAAAGCACAACTCCACCATTGCGCTTCCTCTTCGTCTTCGATCGGTCTCGGAAAGCTCGACTGGTTTGGCGCGAAATAGCTAACAAATGACTGTTTGGAGTCTGGGAGCAGAGAATTGGGACCCAAAATGCAATGTGCTGTGGACTTCAGTAAACGACATGCCGTGGAATGTGAAAGGTGCAAAATTGGCACCCAAAGCTAAGAAAAAATAGGTCAAAAGTTCATTTGGACGTACGATTTAGGGTTGATTTGGAAGGTGTTTCGAAAGGACAGAAAGTGTTTTTTATGAATATATTTTTTAAACCAATTCTTAGTAAAAATGCAAGTAATTGTGAAAAAGCACTTGAAGTGATTCTTCCAAAAATGACATAGTAGTAGGAAGCACTTCAAGTGCTTTTGAGTTAGCTTGGAGATTTTGAAGTCGGGGGCAGTGATGTTTGGATTCCTGCACGGGAAGCCATTGACGAAAATTGCTTGCTTGCCAAGCAGGGATGTAAGGAAAGTGTCCATTAAAACCCGTTTAGTTTGATTTAGCTTTACACCACCATCACTAATACCAATCTCACCTTTATATTACACTGATATCAAATTAAACGGGTCTTAACAGGTACCCATTAACAACCTAATGAGTTGATTTGCCACCTCTAGTTATCGGAATTCGCAGAGCAGATTTCGGTGCAGAAACATATGACAGATAAAAAATCAATTCAGCAGGAACAATATCAACTCATCTTGAGTAAGTAATTTTTTTCGCCGTAACCTATGTTTGAATTTCAAGTGTGGTAATGTTTTTTGAAGTAAAACAAATTTTGCAAGCTTAGAGTTCACTGCTGCATTTGAAATGGATTATGTTGTAAGAAGTGCTTTTGCTTAAAGGACAATTATATTTTGGGAGTTTTAACGAAATACTCCCGATACTGTTCACTTTGAACGAAAAACCACATTTTTACATTTCCCTGGTACTATTCACTACACATTTTTTTTACTTTTCGTTAACTTTTCTTTATATTTTTGGTCTTCGCTGAGGGGTTTGAGATATTTGCTTTTTAGCTCCTAGGTCGGCAGAGAACATTCCATCATGGACCCTACTCAGACAGAAATTTGAGACATAATCCTATGTTTGATGTGTTTCCTGAATCTGCACGTCTTCCTTGCTATTACGGGAAAGGGAAATGGCTGCACTGGTGCTTTAGACAGTGACATTGAGAAAATTTTGAAGAAAATATATGCCGTGAATTATTGGCAGCTCTGTTTCCATTTGATGGGGCCCCGACAACGATATATAGAGCAATTTTTGTGTGAATATTTGGAGGAGTTCTTCGGTCCGAACGCCAGAAACAAGTGGCTGTCCGACCAAAGACTCATCCGGTCGCACACGCTAGACGTGGGCCGTGTGATATACACCCAGTTAATGCTATACTTTGTCCTTGCCTTGCATTTCTAATTGCAGACCGTCACCGCTCTCCTACAAGGGATTCTAACATATAACAGGTTGCATATCCATCTCGTTTTGTGAAATGTGCAACGTGATGAGAGACATACAAATAGGAAGATTTACAACCGATTACACCCCAGAATTTCCCATCCTAAAGGGAGAATCTGTCGAATAACCGGTTGTGCATCCCGTTGCACGTAAACTCTGGCCACGATACGCAAGGGAGTATACAACCGAGGATAGCAAAGAATCTCTCCTCTTGTAGACCATACCTGTTATGATCATACTCTGCTCTTAAAGTTCAAAGATATTTGTATAGGATATTGGTACTTACTCTAGGAAGACAATTAAATAAATAAAAAATCAATAAACATCATCAACAATTGAAATCATGAGCAGTATCAATTACTTCAGTAGCAAGAAAACTGAATATTCATGGATTTAGAATCCAAACTCCCCAGAGGAAGAATGACAAAAGGAGAGCTCCCCTTAGGATACTGCTTTTCTCCTAGCTGTTATTAGCATAAAATGCTTCTTCTTCTTTTTCAGAGTTGTCGACATGACATGCGTCGGGTCAAGTACTAGGACCGGTGACAATTTCCGAGATCATCCTTATCAAGGAGCAGAGCCCGCCCAAGAAGTTATGGTCGATTACACCTTTCCCGTCGATCACATGAGCAAAATCAACAAGTTTAATTTGAGCACCTTGTTTCTTCCCTTGCTGCAACGATTCCTTGTCGTAAACCATCATAACTGAACAAGAGTAGAAATGGTAAATGGTCTGCTCCTCAAACCACAACTTCAGTACCAGCAACTGTGCCAATATCCCATTAGGACCACCATAGACAGCCCATGCAAAACAACAATCTGGTTTGATATCTGAATCGGTAGATGGGTTAGAAGATACAAATTTCCTAAGAGTTAACTTAGTATCGACAGCGCTACCCCTCTGAATAACCGTCCTGTCTGGCTTCCAAACTCCAGTTTCTTTGTTTCCATACACTTGGAGTCCAGATATCCTGAACCCCAGTTCCAGGCTCGCGGTTTCTCTATCTTTCTGAAGACACCTTTGGAGATAATCTTCAGCAGCTTGTGGGTTCCATGTTCTGGCACCAATTTTAGCATCCAATAGACATGGATTGATCCGGCTTGAGACAATATCTTCCAAGGCCAGGTGAGGAGACAGGCCAGAACCATCAGACGCCTCTAAAAGCTTAGTGCCATGAAATACAGGGAAGAACTTGCGGATGTGGTCTGGAATCCTAGTGTCAGTAGAGAATGCTGTATAGAATGCTAACTCTTGGGATCCACGCTCGTCACTTTGAAGAGGCTTGTAAAAGTGCCCTGAATCATCCACAAGAGGGCCAAGCTTTCCACCACCGGCTTGGTGGCCAGCAACTTGATGATCTGGGACCTTAAACATAGTCTAGAAAATGAAGAGAATTATCAGATACATTCAAATGTTTTTCCGCAGGCAATATTCAATTAAGGTATAAGAATTTGCTGACGCTACAACATGCAGAATCAACATAGTGCCCTTGTGAATCCAAGAATTAAAACTTTATTGACAATTAAAAACAACGAGTATATCAATCACAAACTTCTCAGCATGACGAAGTGAGATGGCAAACTTCAATGCTCCTAAATACAGTCAAGCAAATTTGTCTAAGTAGATGCCTGGCTTCAAAACAAGCAAATTCGTTTGGAAGTGCTTTCAAAATGGCTGAAAGCGCTTTTCATGAAAACGTTTTTGGAATCAATCCTTAGTAAAAATGCAAGTAAATCTAGGAAAAGCACTTAAGTGCTTCCTGGAAGAAGCTTTTTAGTGCTTCTGGAACCAAAAAAACATTTTCTCTAAAAGCATTTTCACTCATTTTAAAAGAACTTCCAAACGATCTCTAACTCAGCCAATATATGAGTTTTCCGTTGCGCTAAAACTCACCAACTTAGCACATTCAACTCAAGGATAACTAATACTTTCTTAATTCATATAGAAAAGTAAATTCAGAATGATAGCAAGATGTATACCAGAGCCAATTAGAACCCCTGCGATTATAATCCAGTACTGCAAGTTTCTAGCAGATGGAACCAAAGCTTCTGACACCAAACACAAAAATAGCAACACCAAAAGGATTCCAAAAGCATTAAACATACAAAATACATCCAATTTCTAAGAAAATTTCAGATGGGTTTATAAAAAAAAAAACCAATAAAAATACAGTCTTGAAGCAAAGAAAGCAAATTTAGAGTACCAAGAGCCAGATTTTGCTACGGAATCAGAGAGAACTGAGATGCACTGGAATATCTACAAATCTAATCCAAGAATGCAAACCATAACCCTAAATTTTTCAGAGAAATTTGGACAGAAAAATTGTAGAGAGAAAGCAAGAGGAGAGGTATACCTGGATCTGGCTGCAATTGCTCTTGCTGGCGATGAATGCTTGGCAGAGAAGCCTTTACCCTTCACTCGCTTTTGATTCCGTGGCCACTGGAGAGAAATCTCTCCCTTCAAAACAACGGAATAAAAAACTTCAAAACAAAGCCAAAAGTTAAAGTGCTTATTGGACACCGGATTGGCTTCTTCATTTGGAAGAGAATCCTACGTTCTTCGAAATCACAATTTAATACGGAATAATGCTGGGCAGATTAATTTTATAGATCAAACTTATGAATGGTGTAATGTGTTCATATGTATTTTGATTAACATTTAAATAATAATTCAATCCTCAATCTCGATGTCTTCCAGTTACATAAAAAAACTGTTCTACATGTCAAACTTTAATTGAGAGAAACATTAGAAATTTATCCCAAAGAAAGAAGCTTATTATCATCCATGTTTATTTAACCATGCACTGATACACCCCCATTTAGCCACCCTATTTTCCCAATGCACAGTGTGAAAGTTGTCATAGCTAAACAACCTTACACAAAATTGGGAATTACCTTTAGAGCAATTCCACCCCTAAAGACTTTGTGTCAGCACTCAGCGCATTTATCCACTTAAATGAACAGTAATAGACCTCAGTGAACAGTAATAGACCAAAACATCTCTACCCCTAAAAATACGCTGGCATCCAGTCCATCTAATAATATATTATTTTATTAATATAAATTAATATTTGATCATTTAATTTATTTTTTCCATTTTCTTCTTCCTTCCTACGGTCCTCTCTTTCTCTTTCCCTCTCTCTCTCTTTTCCAGTTGACTTCCCGTGAGCTCTCTTTCTTACCCGGCCCTTCATCTTCCGCCAATCTTCCTCAGTTTTCTTTTCCGTTAAACCCAATAAAAGCCTCCGATCCCAAACCCTACTAAATCCCTTTTACTCCCTCCACACTCCCCCTCCCCAAACGACGCTGTCTCTCCTTATTTCGCCGTTGTGGGACCCATGA
>JAOTRO020000017.1:3807088-3819694 GCA_028566515.2 Pyracantha coccinea | reverse complement strand
CATCACCAACCCCTCTCTCACTCCACCCGATTTGATCAGCCCCACCCTCCTCCACGCCTTCATCTATCTCCTCCCGCCCTCCTCCGCCCCCTCTGCAACCGCTTCGCTCAGATATGCCGTCGCTCTCTTCAACCGCATCCAAAACCCATCGACCTTCTCCTTCAACAACATCATCAGAGCCCACACCGCCCTCTCCTCCCCTCTCTCCGCTCTCCGCTTCTTCGCCCGCATGCGCCGCCTCTCTCTCCCTCCTGACTTCCACACCTTCCCCTTCGCCCTCAAGGCCTGTGCCCATCTCGGGTTTTCTGCATTCTCCGTCTCCCAAACCCTTCACTCGCAATCCCTCAAGTTCGGGTTCTCCTCTCATTTGTTCGTTTCCAATACCCTCATCCATGTCTACTCAATCTGCCATAATTTGAGCCACGCGTGCAAGGTGTTCGAGGAAAGTTCCCACAGGGATGTCGTCTCCTACAATGCCTTGCTTGATGCCTTTGTTAAGGCCGGTGAGATTTCGAGAGCACGCCAACTGTTTGAAGAAATGCCTGTCCGAGACTCCGTCTCGTGGGGTACTGTTTTGGCCGGGTGTGCCCAGATGGATCGGTGCGAGGAAGTGCTTGAACTGTTTGATCAGATGCTTGGTATACGAATTAGGCCTGATGATGTCTCTTTGGTTTCTGCTCTTTCTGCTTGTGCGCAGCTGGGTGATTTGGAGCGAGGGAAAGTGATCCACGATTACATAAAACGAAACAGGATTCGACTGAGTTCCTACTTCCTAACAGCATTAGTAGACTTTTATGCAAAATGTGGGTTCATTGAGACCGCCATGGAGATATTCGAATCGAATGCAGATAAGAATGTGTTCACATGGAACGCTATGCTTGTCGGGCTTGCAATGCACGGCCATGGCAAGCTGACACTCGCTTTCTTCTCCAGAATGAGGGAGGCTGGAGTTAAACCAGATGGGGTGAGCTTCTTAGGAGTTTTAGTAGGGTGCAGCCACGCGGGTTTTGTAAGCGAAGCTCGAAAGCTCTTCAACGAAATGGAATCAGTCTACGGGGTCCCTCAAGAGCTCAAGCATTACGGGTGCATGGCTGATCTGCTCGGGAGGGCAGGTCTTATCAAGGAAGCCATGGAGATGATTGCGAAGATGCCGATGGGGGGCGATGTGTTCGTGTGGGGTGGGTTGCTTGGAGGCTGCAGAATCCACGGCGATGTTGAAATGGCGAAGAAAGCAGCGGTGCAGGTGATGGAGTTGGACCCTGAAGATGGTGGAGTGTATTCGATCATGGCGAATGTTTATGCGACGGCAGAGAAATGGGACGATGTTGTAAATGTTAGAAAGTCTATCAAAGATGCTAAGAGGGTGAAGAAGATCAGCGGTTGTAGTTTGATTCGATTGGATGGAGTCACTCATGAGTTCATTGCAGGGGATTGCTTGCATCCTAAGACAGAGGCTATATATCTGGTTTTGAATGGTCTTCAGAAACATCAGTTCGAAGCCTGTTAACCAAAACAAATTTTTATTCCTTATTTTCACAAATCTTAAACAGAAGTTGAAATTTTGGGTACATCTAGCTAATGACATTGTCTGATTGGTTATGGATCGCCGTTGGCAGTTTGCCTAATTGACTTAGATATTAACTTTTATGCAACGGAATGTTATCATAGGATAGCTCAAACTAATGACAATGGGTGATGGTTAGAGATGCACTATTGACAATGCTTGATTGACGTAAAATATTAACATTCATACAACATGAATGACATCGTAGCTATCTCAAGTTAATGACAATGTGTAATGTGTTTGTGGTGCACTGCTAAAAGTGCCTGATTCATGTAAGATACTAACTTCCATATCGCGTCAATACTATTGTAGCGTATCTCAAGTTAATGATAGTGCGGGATTAGTTTTGAACGCATGACTGACGGTACCTTATTGACTTCTGGGCTTGTTTACTAATCTGTAATCAGATTGAGAGGAATTGAATTAAGGAGAAAATTAAATAAGGTGGAATCAAAATCATATTCATGTGGAAATTGTTACTAAAATTGTCAGGAATCAGAGTAAAGATAACATTGATCCATATTTTCTTCCATTCTGATTTAGGTCATGAAACCTGCATAATCCTGCATGACATGAAACTTGCATAATCTTCCTTTGACAGAGAGAAGCATGGATACAGGTAAAAGTAAGAAGGAGATAAGGGTATTTTAGGTAGAAAAAGTTGATTATGGATGGGTTTTTTTCAAGAG
Source organism: Pyracantha coccinea (assembly GCA_028566515.2). Taxonomy (NCBI): domain Eukaryota; kingdom Viridiplantae; phylum Streptophyta; class Magnoliopsida; order Rosales; family Rosaceae; genus Pyracantha; species Pyracantha coccinea. Next base: position 3,817,441 of record JAOTRO020000017.1, on the reverse strand, counting down.
TAAGTACTACCTATTGTTCAGTAATCCGATTTCGAGAAGATCAGTATTTCTCATTGTGTGTGGGTCCCACGTATACTTTCATTCCCTAAGTGTTTCCTTCGTGTACTTTCATTCCCCAAAGTGTTTCTCACGTATACTTTCATTCCTCAAGTGTTACTAAACAATTGAATCGCTTGAAATGTGTACAATTCCCATTCCCTCATTCTATTCCCTTGCGTAAACACGCCAAGTATCCGCAGTAATATGTTTTGTAGTAGAAATTTTTAGCTGTGACGGGAACACAGATGGTACATCACGTGTTTTTATGTAAGTGGTAGAAAATTTAAAATTTTAAGTTATTAATCTTTTAACACGTATATCTCACTATTTATGTAAGAACACGTGGTATACTACCTCGTATGACGGTCACACTAAAAAATCTTTCTCGTTTTGTAGGTAAGTTTTTACTGTTAAGTAAAAGTAAATGATATTTAAGTAAGTTTTGTTTCAGAAAAGTAAAAGAAAAAATTGACGTGCCAGCTTCAGGAGGGTTCTTCTGACACTTTCGTACTATTATAATTCGACACGTGTCCCATTTGCTTCTAGTTCTAGAACCCTCTGCCCTCTCTTCTCAGTATCCAACTATCCATCTTATAAGGAGAGGAAAATCCCTTAGCGGTTGGTTCAAGTGAAAAAATCCGTTTCTGCAGAAGATCATGGCTTTCAGATCAATGGTAAAATCTTGTTCTTTTTGTTCAACTTTTGTTTTTGTTTTTTGTTGTTTTTAAGGATTGACTTGCTTACGAAGATCATCACATGCTGCAGAATCACTGGAAACAAATGTCCACCGCTTTACGCGGATACGCCACCTCGACTTCCCCGAAGATGAAACCCTACTCCCCGGCTGCCGGTGCCACCGAAAAGCCCCAACAGAGCAACTGCAAGAGGTTTATGAGGGGCGACTTCGTGCCGGTCTACGTTGTGGTCGGGATGATAGCGGTGTCGGTGGGGCTGGGGCTCCATACCGCCAAGCAGCACCTGAAGCACAACCCCCACGTCTACGTGAAGAAGGAACGGAGAGAGACGCTGCCGGAGGTGGTGGAGCCGGAGCGCGTGGTGGAGGAGTCTGACAGGTTCTTTAAAAATTCGTTTTTCAGGAAGGTGGCGCATGTTCAGGAGTTTGACGACTACAATCACGCCGTTAAGGATCCGATCCGGAACCCGACCCGCCCCGTTCGTGAGCCGAGACTGTCAAGGACGTCGGAGTAACCCTGTCCGTGCCCAACCCAACGCTTGGTTATCTTTTCCTTTTTCTTTTGTTTCTTTTTTTTACTCCCTGGTTTTTTACTTGGGTGATTTTCTTGTATTTATCTTTTTTGCTTCTCTGTCTTTATCGTGACTGTAGCGCACTGATGATGTTTGTTACCGTAACTCAGTACTTTGAAAAGTTGTCAAACAAGATTTCCGTTTGTAATTTTGTAAAACGAAATCTGAAATAATTATCAAACGGAACTTTAGTGTATCAAAATTCTAATGTAAAGCAATCTTACAATCGTATTTAGTGCGCAATAATGCAATTTCAACTCCAACTGACTGAAGTCAATTAGTATTACGGTGTAGTGGTATTTTTCTTCACTTGTAAGTAAGAGGTCTTAAAGTTTGATTTTCGCTAAAGACGAATTTTTGAATCATATTATTGCTAGCTCACTGTAAAACTAAACTCATTTTTGTTCAAAAAAAAAAAAACTGCAACTGACTGGTAAATTCAACAGTAACTTAGTGGTAAGTTACCCTTGAGGTTATCTCAAGTGGTGAATTTGAACACCCAAGAACCTTATCCCAGGGTTTTAATCCCATCGTGTTCGTTGATCTTCTTCCGGCGGCGCCTCTCAGCCATCAAATCTTTGGCAGGGAACCCTTCTTTCCCTAATGATCCTGGATTACACGGTAGAATTCGCATTCGAGCAACTACCGCCATTCTTGGCACTGTCATCAACCTTGAACTAATAATTAATACCTCAAAACCCGAAAATTTGAACCCCACAATCGTATAGAGTCGGAGACATGGAGTTCGAAATCAGGACCAGAGATGCTGAGCTCATGCAGTAATGTAGCCCTCGAATTATGCATTCAATTGGGATGAAAGTGATACCATTTCCCAGTCCTTCCGCTTGATTGCTGAGCTGTGCTGATATATCAGGGCAGCCTTCCGTTCGGTTGCCAACTTTCCAATAAGAATTGTGTACCATTCAAACTCCCTAATCAAATCTTTCTGATCGTATGACTTTGTTCATTCCTCTAAGAGTCTCGTATATCGAATCAATTTGACAATGTGAACAATCTGCAACAATGAATTCATGAAGAAGACCGTCTACTTCTATAAGAGAGCAACCCGGCTGCTTCTGGGCACCCTGAAGAGGCTTCCTCATCCTGCTCACTGCATGCCACCTTGATGCCGAAGCATATAGGTTTGATAACAAAACGTGAGACTCAAACTTTCTTGGTTCTAATTCCTCAATCTTTTTGGCTACAAACTCTGCCAATGCTATGTTTCCATAAGTCCTACATGCAAAAAGCAGAGATCGCCATACAACCACATCAGGTTGGATTGGCATAGCTCTGGTGAACTTCTCTGCTTCGTTTAACAGATTAGCTCGACCAAGAAGATCCACCATGCATCCGTAGTGTTCAATGCGAGGAGTGAGGTTATATATTCCAGCCATGGCTCTGAAATAGTGAAAACCTTTATACACAAACCCGCCATGACTGCACGCTGACAAGATGCCGAGGAATGAGACCTCGTTCGGCCTCACATCACTCGCTTCCATTTGTGAAAACACTTCCAGTGTTCCGACAGAGTCCCCGTTCATAGCAAGACCAGTTATCATGGCAGTCCATGTAAATACATCTCTATTGCTCATGTCATGGAAAATTTCAAGAGCCCGTTTAATGTCTCCGCACTTTGAATACATGTCGATCAGGGCATTCTTCACGGAGATGTTGGTGTAAAAGCCGATTCTTTCGCAGTATGTATGCACCCATCTTCCATGGCCTAATGCACCCGAACGCCCGCAGGCTGATATCACACAAGCAACCATTGCTGCGTCTGCTTCAACTCCATCTAATTGCATTTCCCTAAACAATTCAATGGCGTCCTTGAACGAACGTGACTGAGCATAACCAGCGATCATAGAAGTCCAGCACACCACATTTTTGTCCCTAATTCTATCGAAAACCTTTCGAGCCTCATCCATGCGCCCACATTTCGCATACATGTCGATCAAAGACGAACCCAAGAAGACGTCCAAAGCGAACCCCCTTGCCAACACTAACCCATGAGTTTGCCTCCCCAACTGAAGACAACCCATCTTGCCACAAGCAGTGAGAGCACTAACCAACGTCACATTATCCGGCCTCGTAAATGCAAGCATTTCGTCGAACATCTGGAGTGCGTCCCAGTTCCGATTGCTCTGGACATACCCAGAAACAATGCTGTTCCAAGACACCACGTCGCGAACCGAAACAGGAAGCAAGTCGAAGACTTTACGAGCACTGTGAAGCATTCCGCACGCGGAGTACATCGAAACGAGGCCGTTTTGAACGAAGACGTCGGTTTCGAGCCCGAGCGCGATTGCCAAACAGTGAAGCTCTTGGCCTTTGTGGGGAAGACTGAGACGACCGCATGCTTTGAAGAGGAAAGGGAAGGAGTAGTTATCCGGCAGCAAATGGGGGAAACGACGTCGCACGAGATTGTAGTGAAAGAGCGCTTCTTGCGGGGAGGAGCTGTGGGAGAAGGCTTTGAAGATGAAGTTGCAGGCGAAGATATTTGGGTTTTGAATCTGGAAGAAGATGGCACGGGAAAATTCGAGGCGGCGGCGGGAGAGGGAGCGGAGGAGGAGCTTGCTGGAGACGACGGAGTCGGTGGCGAAGACGCCGGAAGTAACGGCGTGGGAGAGGAGTTGGTAGAACTGTTTGGGGTTGAGATCTCCGTTGCAAATTTCTAACAGAGACGGCCGTTTTGGTTTTGGTGCGAGGATACGAAGTGACATTGCGGCATTGCAGGCTCGTTGCCCGCCACCAACCAAACAAAACAAACGAATACTCCCGAGTGAGCGAAACAAGCGATAAAGCGCTTATAAGAGTAGGTGCTTTTTAGAGAAGCAGGTCACCTCGTGTTCATATTTGATGCTTCTTATCTTTACCATGTCTACTTATTAGGAGATTTTATCAAGCTGAATCTAGAATTATTAATTGGCCACATTACGTGGCTGGATGTTACTTATTACATTAATTATTACGATTAATAATCACTTAGCATGTAATTATCAAACCATATGATTAGTTAAAATAGTTGAAAAATACAATCTATTTGAAATTTTTTATTAATAAACAAAAAAAAAGATCTCGAATCTCTCTAGTACTCGTTCGATTTCTATCGTTTTAATAAAGAAAACATTACTCATATCATTACCCTAATTAGTTGTCATATTATCACTTCAAACAAAAAATACTCATATATTACGTAATTTTTAATATATTAATATTTCTGTTCTCAAAATTAAAAGACGCCCAAACTCTTGATAGAGACAAAAAAAAGCATAAGCGAAATTCATCGTACAATAAAACCAAAAAAGACAAGGGAAATTTCAATTTAGTCGGGTCAAATACTCAATTGGACTTTTGACCCGGCCCAGTCACGAGAAAGAACAGAACCAAAAGGTTGGTCGAAACTCGCAAGGGACGCAACGATGAGTCAAGTTTTCGACGTGGCGGGATCTCATTGGTCCATTGAACGTGGCACGTGATTTGATTGGCCGAAGCCAGTCGAAGGCAGTGTTGTGCAGATCTATATGTACAGGTCCAGGGCTCTTTCCCAGAGAGCGGACTTGTCCAAGAACTTCGACGAGAGAGAGAGAGAGAGTTTTAGAGAGAGAGAGATGGTTAGGGTTGGCGGTGGTGTTCTTCCGGTGCTGCTGGTGCTGGTAGCTTGCTTTGCATTTCAGCAGCTATCTGCTTCCGACGATACGGTAATTCGAATCGTCTCATTTGTAATTGCAATTTCATGCTTTCAATCTCAGATTTGAATCCCAAATTCTTACCAATTTCGATTAATTTGTGAATTTAGGTATTTTACGATTCGTTTGATGACACATTCGAAGGCCGATGGATCGTTTCTAGCAAAGAAGAGTACCAAGGTCCGTTCTTTCTTTCTAATTTAAGAGAAAAAAAATGATATATTATATGTGTGTGAATGTTTGTGTTTGTTTGTGGTTATTGGATCGGTGTATGATCGATCCATCGATCTGAATGATATTAATGGTTTCCATGTATGTTGAACTTGAATAATTGCGTTACGTGGATGTGGGTTATGTCAGTTGACCAGGGCAGTGTGCCTTGGCCGCTTTGCATTCGTGTTTGAGTTCCCCTTGCACCCGAGGGCGGATCACCCTCCCCCTTAGATTATAGTAGTTTAGAATGTTGTTTTGTAGACTGTTAAGCTAATAGATTTGAGTGGAGTTAAATAACGATACAAATGTTTCGATGCGAAAATTGCACCATTTGATTCCTCTAGATGTATAATGAGATAGTTATCAGTGATGAGTCTGTATGTTATAATGGAATTATTCATTGTGTTCAATGCCCTGGCCGCCTTGCACTTGTGTCTGAGTTCCCCTTGCACTCGAGCTTGAATCCCCCTGCCTCCGTAGGTTATGGTAGTTTAGAATGTTGTTTTGTAAACTGTTAAGCTAATAGATTCCAAGTGGAGTTAAACAACAATACAAATGTTTCGAAGCAAAAATTGTACCTTTTGATTCCTCTAGATTTATAATGAGATAGTTAGCAGTGATGGGTCTGTATGTTTTAATGGAAATATTCATTGTGTGCTTGGATTTTGTTCTTGGGGCATCGTATAGTTTTTGTGAATCATGGTGGCCTGGAATCATAACAGAAATAAAGAATTTTATGTCCCCTGCTTATCTAATTTATAAATTTTAGCTCGTCAATCATGATTTGGGTGCATTTCTTGCTGTATTTTGAGTTGCAAACTTATGGTGATGTCTAATCTGGGTTTAGGTGTGTGGAGTCACTCGAAGAGCGAAGGACATGAGGATTACGGGCTTCTTGTGAGTGAGCCTGCCAAGAAGTACGCAATAGTGAAGGAGCTTGAGAAGCCTGAGAGTCTGAATGATGGAACTATTGTCCTCCAATTTGAGACTCGTCTCCAGAACGGGCTTGAATGTGGTGGTGCCTATCTGAAATACCTTCGACCTCAGGAGGCTGGTTGGGAACCTAAGATATTCGACAATGAGTCTCCTTATTCGATCATGTTTGGACCTGACAAATGTGGGCTCACAAACAAGGTTCACTTCATTTTCAAGCACAAGAACCCCAAGAGCGGAGAGTACGTTGAACACCATTTGACAACTCCACCCTCTGTCCCAGCTGACAAACTTACTCATGTGTACACTGCCATTCTTAAACCCAATAACGAGTTGGTAATTCTGGTTGATGGGGAAGAGAAGAAGAAGGCGAATTTCCTATCAGCTGATGATTTCATGCCACCTCTTATTCCTACCAAGACAATCCCTGATCCAGAGGATAAGAAGCCTGAGGATTGGGATGAGAGAGCCAAGATTCAAGACCCAAATGCTGTAAAGCCAGAGGACTGGGATGAGGATGCCCCAATGGAAATTGTGGATGAAGAAGCAGAAAAACCTGAAGGATGGTTGGATGATGAGCCTGAGGAGATAGATGATCCTGATTCCACGAAACCAGAAGACTGGGATGATGAGGAGGATGGTGAATGGGAAGCCCCAAGGATCGAGAACCCGAAGTGTGTGACCGCCCCTGGTTGTGGTGAATGGAAGAAGCCAATGAAGAGGAACCCAGCTTACAAGGGAAAATGGCATGCCCCACTTATCGATAACCCCAGTTACAAGGGTATCTGGAAGCCTCAGGAGATTCCAAACCCCAGCTACTTTGAAGCTGACAAACCCAACTTTGAGCCTATCGCAGCTGTCGGCATTGAGATCTGGACGATGCAAGATGGTATTTTGTTTGACAACATTTTGATAGCGAAGGACGAGAAAGTTGCACAAACATACAGAGAGACCGCTTGGAAACCAAAATTTGAAGTTGAGAAAGAGAAGTCGAAGGAAGAGGAAGATGTTCAAGGCGGCACAGATGAGTTCCTTGCCACCGTCCAGGTAAATGTTTTGCAACTTATCAGTTCTATACAGCTGTCTTTACGGAATTTATTTGATGGTTACTTGGTACAGTTACTGATAATCGTATTTTTATTTCCTGCAGAAGAAAATATTTGACCTCCTATACACAGTCGCAGATCTTCCCTTCTTGAGTTCCCACAAGCCTAAGATCGTTGTAAGTCATAAGTCTTTCGTTTATTATCCCTTTCGAGGGTGATTTTCCTGAACGCAATCTAAAATCCAAGCTTGTTTGGTGCAGGATCTCATCGAGAAGGCAGAGGAACAACCAAATCTCACTGTTGGCATCCTTGTCGCAATTGTGGTGATCATCTTCACTGTCTTTGTCAAGCTACTCTTCGGCGGAAAGAAACCTGTGAGTGCTGAAGCTCCTCAAAAAGACCAAAAGAAGTAGTTGTAGCTACTGATGTTGCTTGTTGCTAAATGTTGCCTTCTCTTTGTGCAGGCAAGAGTTGAGAAGAAAACCACCGGAGCCACTGCTGCTTCAAGCAGTGCAGCTGCGAAGGAAGACGAGAAGGAGAAGGAAGGTACTTCATCTGAGAGTGAGAAGGAAGGAGCCGCTGCTCCTCGCAGAAGGACGACGACCAGGCGTGAAAACTGAGGCGGAGAAGAGGGAGGAAGCTACCGATGACGATTTTCACTTCCATTATCTTCAGATTTTGAGCCCTGGTTTTGTTTTTGTAGGTTATTCTCGACTCTTGGCAATATTTTTCTTTTTATTTTTTGTTTGTGCTTTTTAGCCTTTTGTGTTGAAACAGTTAAATGCATCAGGAGTGTAAATGACGCATTAATTAAGCTGTGATAGTTCCTTTCAAGTTTGACCAAAACAAACATTTGCTTTTACAGCGTCATCCTTTTTTTTTGGAGCAATATTCTAATCTAATATAGTAAAATTGGTGTAGAGTTTTGGCCAAATTTAGATATGTCCAAAATTGACCATTTGGAAGTGGTCTATTTATCAAACACAACTAAATAAATTGAAAAAAAAAAGACCAAAAACATGAATGGTTTCGGGAAAGTTTCGTCCCCAAACGTATAAAGAGTAAGATTCTCTCATCTACAAATCTCTCTCTCTTCTAATTTCTTTTTATTTGAACGGTCATAATTAAAGCATGTTAACATTTAACATTGATATCTTTATAAAGAAAAAGAAAAAAAGAGGAAAGTGAGGAGGGAAAAATTTGTTAAATGTCCTGTGTGATTGATTTCGGTGTACAAGAGGTAGCATAACAAGTGAAGGAGTTAGATTTGACATTAATAAAAATGTTCTCAAATTAATTACTAGCTATACATTCAATTACGATTGTCCATATCAGTAGTTTTCACAACGGTTCATTTGAGTTCGATTTTTCAGATACACAATAGGAATGATCAGATTCACTGAGTTTTATAAATGTGTCATTTTATAGAATCAAATTCATGAGGCCTGCATAATACATTAAACAATTAAACTCTCGAATTAAGACACAAATTTTCCGGTTAATTGTGTGAGTTTGATTCTAATTTAGAAGTAAACCCAAAGTTTCTGGTCTAATATTGTGGAAGACCTAAGCAAAAGTTGTAGATGGTGCACTCTCCTCTTAGCCATATATGGATCCAACCTTAACCCACATGTTCTTTTTCCTCTATTTAATCATGCTATTTATATTTATAAATCCATATATCTTGGTCTTATTTTGCAGTAGAGTATCTGATGCAAGCCCTAATTAATTGCAAGAATATCAACTATTTATGGTATTTTCTTTTTTTTTTAATTTCTTTAGTATCGATTGAAATCTAGTGAGAGAAACGTGACACTGTTTGGGTCAAATCCTTATTCTATAAGGTTTCTCCTCAATGTTTTCGGGAACCTTCTGCTGAAATAACTCACGTTTTCTCAATGAGGAGGAGCATCTTTTGTTGATATAATTACCACCCAAACTGAAGAAACTCAAAAGCCTAAATGAATTCAATGAGACTACAATCTCACGTTTGGGTGGGTCTTGCGGGTTTTTCCTTACGAAACTTCAGCTGCAAATACAAAATTACAGGGGGAGGGGAGGGTATCTTCCCTCTCATCTCTTCATTGTGTAACGCATATGAAGGTTGTTGAATAAATTGATGAGAATGACGATACAATTCAAGAATTCCCTCCGACTTTCCCAGCAGCTTTGAAACCTTCGAGATAGCTGCCAAGTTTTACTACAGCGTCAAAATCAACCTGAGGCGTGAACTATATTTGGTGTAGGAGGGTAAATAGTGGTGTGAGGCCGGATGGAGAAGATAAATGATTGTTAAACAAAAGCAATAAAAAATAAATAACATAAAGCTCTTTAAATATGTGGCACAACTTCAAATCATTAGAGTTCTTTTGAATTGTTTGTATTAAAAGGAAGGAACGAGAAGGGAGAAAATCCAAGTCTAACAAACCCACTAACTTATGTTGCAAATTTAACTTTGACGGTATATGTAGAAGTCTGACTGATTAAACACTTGCGAGTAACAAATTTTATAAAAAATAAAATTGTTGAGTTTTTAAAGATCTTCTGCGTGCGAAGGAAATAAGATGTTAAAAAATTTGAGTGCCAATAGAGCCATCCCGTCATCTGTATACAAATAATAACCAAACTTGAAGTCAGAATCATAGATAATCTGTTTTTTTTTTTTTTTTTGGTAAACTCATAGATAATCTGTTTGCTCTACATAAAAGTTTTTACGAACGCTTTTAGTCAAAATGGTCATTGAAATTTGTATAACACATTACTCTGAGGTCTCTGAGATTGCCCCCCTCAATCAATTTCGTGACTCTGTAATTTTGTGAAAATTTTCCGTTAAATTAAAGAAATCACCCATTCAAGCAAAGGGTTTCTCAATTTAACGGATAGTTTTCACGGAAGAACCAAAATGATTGACGGTGGATAATATCAAGAACCAAAATAAGAAATTATGTTAATCTCAATAACCATTTTTGCTAAAAAGCCTTTACGAAAGGGTAATTCTATTAACACCCCACAATCTTATAAATAAACCCCATAATTTCTTTTTTTTTTTTTAGTTAAATTTTCGTTTTTACCCTGACGAATTAAGTTCTGAAGTCCAAAATAAACCTCATCCACCCCCTTATGCCGGCTGCCAACCACCATAGTGTCTGGGCAAAAACAACCCCCCC
>JAOTRO020000017.1:3762574-3778601 GCA_028566515.2 Pyracantha coccinea | reverse complement strand
AATCTAGGGTTTGATTACACTTTGATATAACTTTATTTTAAATGTAAATTAATAGTGTGACAATATAAGATCTTCCAATGGGTGATAAAAAGAATTGAAAATATGAGTACACCCATTGGAATTCAATTTTCTTTAACTAAAACTCAGGCAACTTTCTCTAATAAAAATTCAATGACTGGACTCCAACTAGGCAATATCCATAATTAAGTTTGACTTGGTAAAATTTGTATTTTTAGATGCCTATATTACCCCTAATAACACTTACTGTGGGTCTCTCAGAAAACTTGACCATGATTGACTACGTTTTTTTAAGGACATAGTTGACCATGTGAATTCTTAAAGTTTGCAATTGGCTGCAACTCATGTTAGTGAGTCTAATGTATTTTTTGGTAGTTCAATATAAGTTTTTCAAACAAACATATCATGTTTATTAACTTGCCAAATTTAAGGGTTTGTACCAAGTAGAAGTAAAGAAATTGTGAAAAAGGAGGTCAAAAGTCTGATATAACCATGAACACAAGTTATGAGGCACATGATTTATTTTCGGTGAAAAACATAACGGTGTTAGGGTGAAATGATAAATTAATAATCTCGAAAAGTTGATATGACAAATCGCTTAAATTTTTAGTTCATACGACAAATTGAAACTGTATATATAATGGCATTTCAAAAAAAATTCCAAAAGCAAAATACGATTCATGATCAAGGAGAAAAATAGGTTGTAAAACATTACTTTTGGTGTAATATAACATGCTCGATCGAGTGCATGAACAAATCGAAACCATTGTTTTATATTTCGTAAAATAACATGTCACATTGTGTGCAAATAATTACGATAGACTTTGATACTCGAGCACTAAGTTGTTATATTTGGATTGGGATATATGATACGTGGTGCATGGGATTTGCAGGGCTGTCGGAGGAGCCGGTGCAACAAGAGAGGGAGATGATGGGGAGCGGAGGAGGGGCGGCGTGGGAGGTTGCGACGGCAGGGGAGAGGCGGAAGAAGCAGCGGAGGATGAAGAAGGGGCAATTTAGAAATTGTAGTGCTGGAGGGCGTCATAATAATAATCATAACGAGGGAGCGGACGACGAGGACGACAACGACGTGGACGACATGACCGGGCATGGGAACGGTGGAGGAGGGGGAATGCTGGGAGAGAGACAGAGGGAGCACCCGTTCATTGTGACGGAGCCTGGGGAGGTGGCGCGTGGCAAAAAGAACGGCCTTGATTACCTCTTCCATCTCTACGAGCAATGCCGCGATTTCTTGATCCAGGTCCAGAACATTGCCAAGGAGCGCGGTGAAAAATGTCCCACCAAGGTACGAAGGTTTACCCATCTCCCCTTTTACGTACGCTGATTTCTACTGTGGAAACTAACAGTACCTTCATCATGTTGGACATTGATCTGTGGGCCCATTATTTGTAGCACAATTGAAGGCTAGTAGGCCGTAATAAATTTCACCCCAAATCTATATCTTCTAATCAAACTCAACATAAATATTAAATTGTCGCGTCTATAGCGGTTTTAATTCTATACTTTCGGCGTAGGCCTGGTTTCGTTCATGTACTGCAAGTAGCATCGACATTGGTCCCTACATTCGCAAATTACTGTAATTCAATGGCACCCGTCAAATTTTGTTGAATTCTTGTATGAAGTCTCTCAAATTTACCCTTTTGTGTACCGTGCACATAACGATTTGGTACAAGGTATTAACGGAAGTTGACGTTGAGGGGTGTCCTCGAGTTGGAACAGTTTGCAATCTCCATGGATTAAATTAGATGAAATTAAACGCAGGTCTGTGTGAAAACTACATGGATTAAAAACGTGTTTCGGGTAAATAGCTCACTATTTAGTCCAAATTTGATTCTACTAGTGATTTGAGTCCGATGATTCGATGATGATGTAATCAGATACATGTTAAGAAAAATGTACGCAATTATAATCTGACCAGATTTAACAAAATGTATAATTTCGTTTAATTTGCGTTTGTTTACTCTACACATTATATATGCAGGTGACAAACCAAGTGTTTAGGTATGCCAAAAAGGCAGGGGCAAGCTACATCAACAAGCCAAAGATGCGGCACTACGTGCACTGCTACGCCCTGCATTGCTTGGATGAGGAGGCATCGAATGCGCTGAGGAGAGCGTTCAAGGAGAGAGGTGAAAATGTCGGGGCTTGGCGGCAGGCATGTTACAAGCCTCTTGTGGCCATTGCAGCAGGCCAAGGCTGGGACATTGATGCCATCTTCAATTCCCATCCCCGTCTCTCTATTTGGTATGTTCCCACGAAGCTTCGTCAGCTTTGTCACGCCGAGCGCAACAACGCCACTGCCTCTAGCTCTGCCTCTGGCGGCGGTGATCACCTGCCCTATTGAGCAAACTTTATGCTCTTCAATATAACTGATAAACCAGTTCTGCAGAGAGAGTTTGAGCAAACTGAGGAGTGAATTTTATGTGGTAGGCTAGAAGCCTAGAACAAACTTTGAATCAATATTTTAGGATCCTGTTATGATCTACTATTTAAAAAAGCTAGCAATTATAAAAGTTTTTGCAATCTGCCATAATGATAATGATTTTTTTTTTTTTTAATTACGAGTGAAAGGGAGAGATTGATCTCCCCAGTCCACCTCAACGATAAAATCGAGGCTGCCCTTTCCACGCAATATAGATAAAGGGAGAAGACTTCATGCTCAAGGCATCCGTCAAATTTCAATCTCTACAGTTATTGAACTTTTAAGTGACTCTTCGTTCAACCCAAGACAACCTCGCAGATCTCTTCACCAACTCAGCCAAAGTCCACCTTAATGTATTCGTTTTTCCTTTGATCATGAACATTTCAATTTTAAGTTTTGACTTTTTGTTACATATCAAGATTTTAACGAGGGCATCCACATCAAGATGGTCATACCTTGTATGAGTTTATTCCTATAGCCTTACTACGTTCTCAATATTCAAGAATCGACATATGTGCATTTACTTATATTTTCTCCTTCGAGGCTTCGACCTTGGTTTTTCCAGGGCAAGGTTTTGGTATAAAAATCTATTTTATGCATTGCCCATAAACCAACTTGTCATTTCATATGTGCCTGACGAGACAACTTCATCAATTACTTATGCATTGATGCAACTGCTTTTTTATTTTACAGAAATAACTGATGTTGTAAGCCATTTACGTCACAGTGTGATTGTGTAATCTAGAAGTAGTGGTGGACATGGACTAGGCCGATGTACTATTGTATTCCTTGTAAGATTATGAAACGTAAAAGGACTGTGCAATACACCAAAAAAATATTTGAACCATCTCTCTCTAAATTTATTCTACTTTCAAATAGAGTGTTTTTATATGATAATGTATATACATTACGAGGTATAAGAATAAGTTGATTTCGAACTTGCCATCTGTAAAATTAGATTATGAACCAAAAATTTGTTCTATTTAGATTCCGGGATTGAGCTGGGCCTGCTCACGGCCCAAAGAATAAGGCTGAACTCGCTCCGGTCAATCGGGCCTTGATCCTTATTAGAGGCCTACTTACTTTCAAATGAGACAAACGACGGACCGTTTGGTAAACTAAAACAGTTTCATAAATTCAAAAGCAGCAAAGGCAATTCATTTCAGTGCGAAGATTCCCGCCAAAACATGGTTAGTCATCGGAGATCATCTGAGACGGCGACGCCGCAGCTCCGATCGAAATTCAGAAGAGTCACGTGCGATCACGAACAGATGAAGATCGCATTCCACGATCTCAAATCTCAGATCCGAATCGGTCTCCTCCAAGTATCCACCTACCTAATTTCTCTCCTCAGTTTTCAATTTTTTCGCACCTATTTCTGAATTTAATGGAATTAAATTGCTTTGTGTAATGATGGAGGCCGAAGAAGTCTTTGCATCGCTTGCAATTCCGTTGATGAAGCTTGTAGGTCTGAAGACGGCGGAGATGTCGACGGAGGGCCGTTTCTCCACCATCATCATCCAGACTGACACCGATTCTCAGTATCAGGTTTCGATTCCCAAACAATCCAATCGCAATTTTCTAAAAACTCTGAATAAGAAATTTAAAGCTTAAATTATTTGCAGAATTTTGGATCCGACTCGGGGGAATTCGGATCGTCGGATCGGAACCGCCGTTCAGAGAAGGAAGAAATCTACGCCGCTAAAGCCGCCGTGGCAGGGAGGCTCATGATGGAGAAGCAAAAAGATCAGCTGGTTCAACTGGTCGGAATCCTGAAGCAAATCGAGACTCAAGTCAACGCTCGCCAGAGCCACATGGTCAAAACCCTCACTCACCGCCGTCTCTACATCCAGAAGTTCTTCCGCAGAGCCGTCGATTATCTATCCTCCGTTGACCGCGTTGACCACCGGACCTTCCAGATTGCAATCCTGAAGCTCCTCCGGGCGGTGTTTGATGAAGTGGGCGCCGTGCTGGGGTCAGTAGAGACCGATGTGGATGATCTTCTGGTGGATTTGGGTGAGCAGATGTGCGATCCGATGGTGGAGTACGTGGAGGGGGTTAAGGCTGATTTGAGTGCGGGGAGTTGCGTGACGTTGGTGGGGTTGGTGAAGGAGATAGCTATGGAAGCGGGAGAGGCGAGGGTTGAGATGGAGGCAGCGAGGAGTAGGGCCGCGGTTGCAGAGGCTAAGAGAGTTGAGGCTTTGAGTAGGCTCCGGGAAGCAGAGAACAATGTGTGCAAGTTGAAGGAGTGCCTCAAGTTTTTGCCTGTGCCTCGTAAGGCATCTACCAAAGTAAAGCCTTTTGCCCAACAGAAGGTAATCACCCTTCTCTTTCTTTCCACTTGACTGATTGTTTGTAGATTCAATACTGGATGTATGTATTCCTGTAGCACTGTTCTTACTAAGAGAAGTGAACCATGACCAATGCCATATCAGAAACGCTATCTAATTTGGTTAATTGCTTGATGAAATTCTGCATTTTTTAATAGCATTAGAAAATTATGCCAGAATAATATTGCAGCTTCAGTTAAGAGACGTGAAGCATGAAGAATGCCACTTTAGAAAGAGTTAGCTAATCCAGTTAATTGCTTAATGAATTAGGCATTTTGTCATTTAGATTGGATAACTGGGAAGAATGCTAGAATGATTGATCATATTCATTACCATATGTTTGTGATTGCATAATGATAGAACTGGCGCACCATTTAGTCATAATAATTGATGTAATATATACGTATCGACAGCTGCATCATATAATTAGTCGAAAGATCCTTTGTTAGCATTTCAATACCATCACACGTCTTTGTTAGCAATTTGAAAACCCTTATCCCTAATTTTCAAGATCAAGCGAAACACTGTGACATTGCCTCTCTGTTTATCATGGTGTGAAGTTTTTGAGCATGGAGAAGGAAAAAGCAAACGATGAGGTGCTGCTGTGGGAGATATTGGAAAAGAAGAGAGAGTACCACACACCACAGAGCCCATTTGGACCCAAAGAGCTTCTTTCCTTTGAGCCAAACAATAAGCGCCAAAAATCAACCAAGGTAAAACCAGCAGCAGTAACTTCTACGTATTCACTGCGGTCAAATACAACGCGTTCGGATGCTCGGATTCCCTTGGGCTCATCTCCTTCGGTAACAATTGGGCGAGCTGCTTCTCTCAAGCTCAAGCAAATCAGCTCTCCGAAAATGCGTCGGCTTGAAGGTATGGATTTTCCTGTTGATTTCAGCATCAAATCAACGGCTAGGATTGCTTACCAAAAAACAAATCAATGGCTGGGATTTGCACTTGGCCAATGAGCATGCATAAAACAAGAAAATATGTTTGTGTGCTGCTTTTGTCTGTTTAGAGCTTTTAGTAGGTCAGGCCAGGAGATTAGGAGACATGATGATAGAGAACCAGACAAACCTTGGTGCTGCTGTGGTGTGATTTATAGAGCTTTTGAATTAAGAAATTAAGATGTTGGGGATGGCAATTTTATATTCTGACATGAATATTTTTATATAATCCCCACCATTTGATGATGGCGAAGTGCCGGAGTGGGGGGTGCGTGGATCAAACCCACCGATTCCCTAGGTTTATAGAGAGTAGGACTATTAGTTTATTGATCTTGAGAATTCTCACGTGGAAATATCTTCCATGCTGGTGAAGGATTTTGGTATGTCTTTTTAGGTGAGATTGTATCATACAGTCGTTTGTGTATTCTCTTTATTGTTTCTCCACGTAATTTAGAGTTTTAGATAGAT
The DNA here is from genome assembly GCA_028566515.2 of Pyracantha coccinea. NCBI lineage: Eukaryota > Viridiplantae > Streptophyta > Magnoliopsida > Rosales > Rosaceae > Pyracantha > Pyracantha coccinea. The sequence goes on along the minus strand of JAOTRO020000017.1, from coordinate 3,772,395 downwards.
ACGAATTTAAACTTGGATTAAGAAATTAATGTTGGACTTAGAAAGTTAATTCCAACATGTATATTTTTATGTAATACCCTCCATTGATGAGGGAGAAGAGATTGTACAATACTGCTGAGGATTGTGGTATGTCCTTTTTGGAAGAGGTAGACATCCTTACATCCTAACTATTTATTGTATATCATGCAGCTAGTTTTTATCAGGTAAGATTTGTGTTTAATTTTAAATAAAAAAATTAAATAATTTTTAACCATACGATACATGATGAATGATTAAGATGGAAGGATTCTTAAGATTCCCACAATTTGAATCCTGATGGGATCCAATTCCATCTTTTTTTACGAGATATTTTATCATACAATTGACGTTATTTTTTTTATGTATCTCTAATCATGTGATTATTTATGCTGCTGCTGGACTTTTGCATTGCCTTTACCAACTCATGTTTGCTTTGCTCCTTTGTTTCTATTAATCTCTGTTTGCAGATTTATGAAAACTTCACGATTCACTCTTCGATGTACAATGTGAGTTTTAATACGTATAAAAAAAGTTCAACTTACATGTATCAAGTAAATTGGGATTACTTTTCTCTTGTAAGACTATTTTTAGTAATAAGAGCGTTTGAAAATACCTTTAAAAAGCGTTTATATTAAAAATATATAATAGGTGCTTCTTTACATGAAGGCTTCTTGAAAGAAAAGTATAGCAGTTGCTCATTCCAAATAAAACTTCTAATAGATTTTTAAATTCATAAACACTTTTAACTTTTCTATGATCATAAGACTTGTGTAGCACTACTTCCATAATCTTTTTGTATTTTAGAATTGATATTCATCACCTTGTATGATCGCACTATTTCACAAGGGGAAAAATTTAGCATTGTTCCCGACTTACGAGCTTCCTTGGATGCGCCCTCGACTTTTAATATTGTTATTAACACGAATAAGAAGAAACTTTCTTTTTTAAATACCACATAATACTTGCAAAATATTTACACTAAAGAATGAGGTGTTTACGTAAGCTACGCAATGGCTAATCATATACTAAATACTGGTTTGGTACTAATGTGCTTTTATAAAAAGTGGATATAAAAAAAAGTTGAGTTCAAAAAGTTGTTTGGTAAACACTTAAAAACATCTTATTTTCACAGGTTTTTGTGAAAAAAGCTGAAAACGTGAAGCAGCAAAAATGAACTTATTCTCATAGCACAGCAAAAATAATTTTTTTTTAAAACACAACAATACCAAACCATCCCTAACTTGATGTAAAACATGTCATTCACGGGCCTATAAAACTTACAATAGGAGATAAATAATACAACTTAACATCAATAATGCTATGTTGAAAAAAAAAAGTTTATGAATGAAAGCTTGGATAAATAATAAATTAGAAATAAAAAAGAAAAACAAAAAGGGAAGAAAGTACCTAGATTTGATAAGTAAACCATCTCTCCATGGCATAGAGAGATTTTTCAGTGTTATTGGAACATAAAATGGTATACCACGAGTCACTGTACAAATGATGAGATATATGTGTTAAAAAATCAAATTTCTCACCACTTATATAAAAATACATGATGTACTGTACCACTCGTCCTCTGATCACAATGAATAATTTCTCCATGGCATGGCCGCACAAGCCCTTCGATTTGCGGTTATTTTTGACAAGGGAAATATAGACAAATGTCGTATGGTCATGCATTAGGAAACAAATTAAATTTAATAGTGACGTAGAAAACGATGGATATTAATGTGGATGCAAAAGGTAGATTTTCAAAATACATAAATTATCTACTAATAAAATTTTGTTTGTCAACCAAAACTCCAGAAAGTTATTATTCTAACACTCTCTTCAAAACTAAACATACAAAAAAAAAGAGTAATTTAATAATTAAATACAACACAAGTTTTATTGTATTTTACAAAATATAAAAACTTGAGAAGATTTTTCAAAATTTACAACACCAAGTGATATAAATATTTTTTGTAAAAATAATGTGCAAATTTAATTCCGTGTGTGCGGGCATACCATAGTATTATTAAATTTAACTTTTTTATATTTTCTATCAATTAAAAATGGTAAAATATCAACCAACTGACTAGCATTAATTGCAGCGTAGATTCAGGGATTTCAATGACACTTTTTGGATATAAAAATCTATAGACCTTTTTGGTGAGGCATTAAGCTTTTCCACAACAAATAATTTACTAGCAGATAATGAAAATTAATATGCACATTTGATTTCCAATAATGCCCATGTCTAAACTTCCTAACTACTACCGTGCCGTTTCAAAAATAATTCCCTTTATTTTCCTTTTATTGCTCAAGAACTTTGTACCCACACCTAAAGATTAAATCAGATCATGTGTTATTTTGTTATGTGTTGCAAAATTCATCATGTGTTTTCTCTTACATTTTTACTTTTTAACTGAAAAGACCACAACTTGTTTTCACGTGATATCAAAGTCAGATAGTGCGAATATACATTTCAGATTGAAAGATAACGTCACATACCATTAAAATCAAGTATTAAGTTATTTCGACAAGATGTTGTAAACAATCACTAATCATTAGCGATAATTACAAATTTGTTGTTCTTTGGGATATGATGATATATGCCAAAACAAACAAGTATTCAGTTACTTCGACAAGCGCTGTAAGCAACCACTAATCATTAACGATAATTACAAACTAGAAAACAAGTAATTCAATTAGTTCAACCATAGTTTGATGGCAACTAGTAATCATGGGGGGTGTTATTTGCACACCTTCTTTACCTCCCAAACATTCCCTATTAATTTATGTCATTTGATCATATTCGAATCATTCAATTCAACGATCGAAAATTGAAAAGTGTGTGTAACGGTAAAAAAGAGTGTACAGATAATACCACCCTTAATTCGATTAAAGTTCGTAAGCAACCCTAGTAATTGCTAATAACTGCAAACTTATTGTTTATGAAAAATATTGATATGCCATAACAGATAGTACTCTTTAGTTCGACTAGTGTTCGTAAACAACCCTAATCATTTACAATAATTGCAAACTTATCATTTCTCAGGAGATAATGACATATACCATATCAGACATGTATTCAAATAGTTCGTCAGCAACCCTAATCATTCGCGATAACTGCAAACTTGTCATGCCTTGTTACATAAAAGAATTCGGAATCGACCAATATTATCCTTAGCCGTATCCGCTACCTACTATAAACAATTCTTCTTGAACTAAAGATATATCATATTGAACTTACTTGTGTTACTAGAATATCTAACATACGTCACTGTTACGTGAACTATTCTCAATTATACATCTTCGTTGTTCGTGTGCTAATTTAGTATGTATTTTGTTTCTTAAACACCTCAGTAACGATATGTACGCTACACCATCTCACTTAATAATACCAACAAAAATTCATATATGTTAATTGAACTTGTGTATTTTTTTGTCATGGTAATTAGCTAAGGACCTAAAAACCTAAAATGCTATAAAAAAAAAAGTTAAAGGCCTAGGTTTCTCCATCGTTCAAGTAGACCAAAAAAGTCTCTAGATTTTGTTATTAGAAATCATGTTGGGTAGAGTTGTCATTTCAACACTAAAATATCATATAATAAGGATAAGAATAATGTTATTCACACATTTGTTTTTTACTTTCGACGCATCCTTGTTAACTTTTAGTTATTAAGTTTCTTCAATTCATTCGATATCGACGGTCAAAGTTGAGAAGATTGTGTGAAAAGTAAAAATAAGTGTGTATCTAGCACCCTAGCACTACCCTATACTAATCTAATAGTAATTCTTATTTTATTTTGGTAAAAGGTAATTCATCTTTTGAGTTTTTTATCTACATATCTATTTTTATCTTTCATATACTCTTCTGAATTTTTAACCGTCTCATTGAATAAATTGAAGAAGATTAGCGTGTGAACACAACACTAAGACTATATTTTGTGGAGTAAAAGGAAAATTGTATATTATCATTGCATACTGCCAGAAACGGCAAAACAGATATGGCCACGATCAGACAAATGAGGCACACGCAACGTTCGAAAAGCGAGTCAAAAGCGGGATCGGCATTTGGCACCAAAATTTCGAAACCCATCAACCAAAAGCCTTTCCGTTAACTCCCCCTTACGTGGACCACTCAAAATTCGTCAACAGAGGGACTTGAGATACACTGCAGCACACCCGATTGCCTCCCAAATTTCAAAACCTTTCCAAAAAATTTCAATAACCCGCCGTCGCTCAAAAATCTCCCCCCTATAAAGTCCGAGTCGTTTCCGATTCCACCACTCACTCAACGCCTTTCACTCCACATTGTCCTTACTCTCTCTCTCTCCGCCCTGTTATCGTGCGCACCCCCCAATGGCGCAAGTTAGCCAGCTTCCCTGCGACGGAGACGGCGTCTGCATGCTCTGCAAGGCGACTCCGCCCGACGCCGAGAAGCTCACTTGCAAGACCTGCGTGACCCCCTGGCACGCTGCCTGCCTCTTGGCCAAGCCCGAGTCCCTGGCCGCCACTCTCCAGTGGGAGTGCCCCGACTGCACATCAATCTCCGGCGACGCTCCGGCGCACGCCCCCGCAGTCAACGCCGGCGTGGACGGCGGTCTGGTGTCAGCGATCCGGGAGATCGAGAACGACGCGACCCTGACGGAGCAGGAGAAGGCGAGGAGGAGGCAGGAGCTGATGAGCGGGAAGGCGACGGTGGAGGAGGAGAAGAAGGGGGCGGAGAAGGACGTCTTGGATGTGCTTGGTGGGATTTTCAACTGCGTCTTCTGTATGCAGTTACCGGATAGGCCTGTTACGGTTCGTCTTCTTCCTTTTTTGATTAATTTATTTCGAATTTTTTAACTTTTTTTTCGTGATTTGTTTTTTGTTTAATGCTTTAAAATGTTGGCGTACTTGGATGGTGATAGTGCAGGTTTGTTTCTTCTGTGCTGTATTTTTTTGGGAATACCGTTTTGTGTTGATTTTTTCGAAATTTGTTGTCGTTTTGCCCTCATATTCTTCCCCTGTTTCTTGAATGCATTTCTGTTTTTCTTCCATGGAAATTCTGTTTTCAGAGTTCATCAATCTTTAATTTTTCTGGGTATTTGAGTAGTTGGTATTAATTTAATTTTTAAATTTATTTATATAATTATATTTTTGCTTGTGATTACTTTTTTCTCAAACAAAGTTGGATTTTTTGCTTCAAAGATAAGATTTTGAACCATTTATGATGGTGGGTGAGAGTCCTGATTCATTAATTGTATTCATATAATCTCTTCAACTTCTTCAACAGGTTTAGTTGGGTTCTTTAAATAAGCCCAGTTGTAGAATTGATTAGTGGATTTAATACATTGTTCTTCGATATTTTTCAGCTTTTGGTGTTCCCATTTTAAAATTTCTTAATTGTTTCACCCAAAAAAAATTAATGGTTGGTTGGTTTGGTAACGCACCACTTGTTTTCTTTGCTTTTTGTTCACTCTGATCCTGAATTTCGGGTTTTGTGGTCCCATCACCTTCCTTTGATGACGCTTTACCCTTTTTGTCTTTGTGTGTGTGAATTGGTTGATTTCTTTCCTTGTTTGCATTTGAGTTTTCAATCGTATTACATCATCTGCATTTTCTTATGTCTTTACAGGGTTTATGATTATCTACATTGTTTAGTTTACTAATATTCTAATTAATTTATCATTTGTATTTAATCTTATTGATTGGATGTATTGATAGTATTGTTGGTCCACATAGTTTAGCCATGTTCATGTATTAGCCTATGTTTAAGGTGATCAGTCCAACAGTTATGAGTAAACTAGGAAACTCCTTGAATAGGTGAATGTATTGGAAACTTTTGGCTTTTGAGATATTTCGTATTTCAGGCTTTGAATTTAGCGTGCTTTCATAATGTCGGTGTCTTTGCCTCCGAGGTGTTGGAGGATTGTTAGTAGATTGCTGTACTGATATAGGTAGATTATGTTAATAATGACATGTTGTGTGCTCTTAACTACAGACACCATGTGGACACAATTTCTGCCTGAAGTGCTTCCAGAAATGGGTTGGACAAGGGAAGCGTATTTGTGGAAAATGCCGTGGTCAAATTCCTCCCAAGATGGCAAGTAACCCCCGAATCAACTCTTCACTTGTATCTTGCATACGTACAGCTAAGTTGTCAAAAGCAAATGCAAACGGGGGGCCTGCTCGGGTTTATCATTATGTACAAAATCAAGACAGGCCGGACAAGGCGTTCACTACAGAACGTGCACAGAAGACTGGAAAAGCTAATGCTTCAAGTGGCAAGATATTTGTCACGATTCCAGGAGATCACTTTGGACCCATTCCTGCTGAAAATGATCCAGAGAGAAATCAAGGTGTTCTGGTTGGTGAGTGCTGGGAAGATAGGCTTGAATGTAGACAATGGGGTGCACATTTTCCCCATGTTGCTGGTATAGCTGGGCAATCTGATCATGGTGCACAGTCAGTTGTGCTTTCAGGAGGCTACCTTGATGATGAGGATCATGGAGAGTGGTTCTTATATACTGGAAGGTTTGTCATTGGATTGACCACCCAACTGCGCCTTCTATTCCATTTCTCTTTGAAACTTTTTTGATCTTTATTTTACTTTATTTATATTTGCTGCCTTGTTTACATGGATATACATTGCAGTGGTGGAAGGGATTTGAGCGGTAATAAGCGAACAAACAAGAAACAGTCTTTTGACCAGACATTTGACAAATATAACAAGGCTCTCCGACTCAGTTGCCTGAAAGGTTATCCTGTGCGGGTGGTAAGGTAATTGCAATGTTCCAAACTCCCTTTCTAATATCCACAACTTATTGTTCTATTTTCTGTCTTTTGTACGTTTGCAGTTGGATATACTGTGTTAAGACTATCAAATTTTGTTACAATAATTTCCCTTGAGCATAATGTGTTCAACATTTCTATTATCTGGGTGTTCTGCATCATGATTAATGTTTTGTATCTGTTGCCTTCCAATTGATAATTAGGTCTCACAAAGAGAAGCGTTCCTCATATGCCCCTGCTGATAAAGGTGTTCGGTATGATGGATGCTACAGAATAGAAAAATGTTGGCTTAAGGTTGGAGTCCAGGTAAATATGTGCTATCCCAAATGATGGCATCGCTTCATGGGTTTCTATATTTTCCTGAGAAGATTTACTGATGGTGTTTTTGTTTATCTAGGGGTTCAAAGTCTGCCGGTATCTTTTTGTCAGATGTGATAATGAACCTGCGCCATGGACGAGGTTTGATTTAGTTTCTTTTATTCATGCCCTCTTCTGTAGACCTCTTTACTGGATCTTTCCAACTTGAACTGCAGTGATGAGCATGGGGATCGACCTAGACCTTTACCTGATATTCCTGAGCTGAAGGCAGCAAAAGATATAACAGTGAGGAAAGAAAGCCCATCTTGGGACTTTGATGTAAGTTATTCTATTTTTAAAAACTAGATTTGGAATATTTTGTTTTACTGCTTTTCAGTCTTTTGGGGAACATAATGCACCTGGATAGAGTGTAGTCACTGAATGCTTAGAGTTTGTCATTGCGCTCTGATAGTGTTATAGGAGATTTTCTAAACTATACTGTACAATGTTATCAGGAAAAAGATGGTCGCTGGACATGGATGAAGCAACCACCTCCCAGCAAAAAACCTATTCTAGCATTCTGTCCTGAAGCTCAAAGGAAGACAACGAAAGCAATCAAGAAAGCACAAAAAATGACTGTACGACAGAAGCTCTTGAAAGGTCTCTCTCTCTCTCTCTCTGTGTCCCCGCACCCTCTGCCCATCTTCTACATGACTACACTCAATCACTATTATTTTATCTTCCTTTGGTCTGACACGTGTGATCAAAATTGGAAACTACTTAGACCGCTGTTATGGATTTGGTAGGGAGGTTGGAGATACTTAGAAAGCAAAATATTGGTTGGTTGGCTGATGGTTTTTTCTACAGACTTAAAATTAATCTAAACTCCGCCAACAGGTTATATCATTTCATGCTAATGTATATTTATCTTTGTCTGCAGAATTCAGCTGCCAAATTTGTCGAGAGGTGATGACTGCACCAGTAACCACACCTTGTGTTCATCACTTTTGCAAGTCATGCGTAGAAGGTGCTTTTGTTGGCAAGAGTTTTGTGACAGAAAGAAGCAGAGGTGGACGGTCTCTCCGAGCCCAAAAGAATGTGATGAAATGCCCTGCATGCCCGATGGATATCTCTGATTTTCTGAAGAATCCTCAGGTTTGTTGTTACTCGGGCCTTTTTCTTTTTGTTTCATGGGAATATAAGATTATTTTGTCTTTCATTTTTCCCCTTTCTGATTGATGAGGAGATGGAAGTGACAGTAAGATGTACTTTTGATTAATGCTGAAATAATAGACTGCTTGTAGGTAGAATGTTCTTTTGATTTTCCTCTTTTATCGTCTCAGAAATGAATGAAACATTACCTTATTGAAGTATTAACTCCTTGGCAAATTTGTTTACTGTATCTTGTGGGATTAACCTAACAGGTGAATACAGAGATAAAGGATATGATTGAGTCATTAAAAGCTCAGAATGAAAAGGAAGAAAAGGTGGATCCAACTGAGGAGTCAAGTGATGAAGAGGATGAGGATCCAAACGAGGTGTTAAGTGCAGATGATTCTGACAATGAAACTGCTGATCCTGTGTCTGACGAAGCAGGAGTGAATGGCAACGGGCAGACTTCACGAACAAAGTCACCCACAAGGAGTCCCAAACGTCTGAAGGTTGATGCTGGTAATTCCTCATCAAAGACTAATGATGAGGGGGAGGCAAAGGAAATTTTTGGTGCCCAGGCTGATGGTTCGAAGGGAGATCCTAAAGAGAGCAAATCTGATGCTCCTGTTGCAAAGTGTGGGAGGAAACCTGCTGCTCAGGGCGGTGCTGGAGTGAAGACCCGAGGAAGAAAGAGGACTAAGGAGGAAGCACCGGGTGATGAAGAAGGAAAATCTTCACCATCAAGTCCTCTGCAGGTGCAATCTGATGAGGATCCAAAAGAGAGCGAGAAGCCAGCTGCAAAGTGTGGGAGGAAGCCTGCCAGTCAGGACGGTACTGGAGCGAAGACCAGAGGAAGAAAGAAGGCTCAGGAGAAAGAAGCATCGGGAAATGAAGAAGGAAATGGCTCACAGTCAAGTCCTCAGCAGGTGCAATCTGTTGAGGATCCAAAAGAGAACAAAAAGCCACCTGCAAAGCGTGGGAGGAAGGCTGCTAGCGAGGGTGGTGCTGGAGCAAAGAAGGCTCAGGAGGAAGAAGCAATGGATGTTGATGATGGAAATGTTTCACCATCAAGCCCTCTGCACGTGAATGCCGATGATTTGGAGTGATCAGTTGACTTGTGCTGCAAGTAATGTTGAACTTCTAAGTGGTATTTTGGTGATGGTTCTTGGGAGACGTGGGATAGTTACAGCAGCATACAAACTTGTATTTTGGAAGTGCTTAAGTGTCTATAGACAGGCTGCTTTGCTTTTGCTTTTAGTTTTATGAACTTATCGGGTAATGCTTGCCCATGGTTGGTTCATTCCTGCCCCTATGTGGGTAACTTTGGTGGTTATCAAAGTTCTTTGGTTACATTTTTTTAGCCTCATTCGTTTGCTTTGGTTCATTACAGTTTTTTTAATCTCCTTTCTGGTGCATGATAGTTGAGTTATTTGAAATGAGAATTGTTATTAATACTTCAAAAATTTCATTTCACTTTTTATATTTGGAAAGAAAAATACATTTGTAAGAGTGTAGAATAAGATTTTTGAAATGCTAATAATACTTTTCCAATCACTATGAAAATAACATGCTTTTTATTAAAAAATGGG
>JAOTRO020000017.1:3741435-3753997 GCA_028566515.2 Pyracantha coccinea | reverse complement strand
GACTTTGGAATAGTGAATTAGTAGTGGGGGTGTAATTTTGTCAAAGGGAGTAATGATGCTCTTATTAGTATATCACGAGAGTTGCTCTATAAATAGAGCACTCCGTGTGCTATCGATGTACATACACTGCGAAAAAAGAGAAATAATATCAGTATCCATCCACCTCTTTATCTGCCATCCTTTTGAGTTATAGCTACTAAAAGTTATAGCGTGATATTTTGCACCTGTTTCGCTTTTATTCTTAAAAGGTTATCTCTCTAACTTTTGCCTATTTATAAGTTATAACACACAATATAATAATCCCCCATTGTCCATTACTGTGAATATGTGATGTGTGAGATTCTCTTATGTTTTCAATTGATCACGTCTCAATTATTGATGGTGAATTTTTAAATACGTGACAAATATTTATTGAACAATAATGCTACTAAAACTCAATCTTAATAAGAGAATATATTCAATGTGTACGGTGCACCCCACTAAAAGAAAAAGACCATTGCAATCATATATTCTTATATGAGAATCGGACCATACGACTATCCAAAACAACAAACAAAAATTTTAAAATGACATCGACGTGACAAAAGCTTTTTGGTCCATTTCATCCTGGAATTTTAGTTGGATACACATGATCCAAGGTGGTGGACATTTGCCTTATTGTGTTTTAAATTTCTATGTGTGTATCTCTTATTATATGATTTTATATCATCACATGATCATATGATTAGCGGATAATTAAATTTTATCATCTCGTGTTAGATCACGTGATTAAAGTGAGAGAAAATTTGATCAGTATGAAAGGAGAATGATTTAGATGAAACGAGTTTAACATAATGTAGCATTTTGATTCAATAATGCATTGTCATGTATATACAAGTTTTTCTTTACAATGCATGATTGACCTGAAACATCATAACAACGGTAAATCCGTTTCATGTAAGTTGCTATTCCACGAAAGAGTGGAATGAAAGCGTGGCGACATGACATTCCTAATCCTCATGGCTAGAAAGAGTGTCTTGGAGTCAACGAGCATTGAGGTCAACCACCAGACCATGGATGGTGGATGATCTACTTCTCTGTCTGACTCTGACCCCATTTCACATACTACATGTGAATCCACTTCCTCTTCCCAAACATGGTTCCTCATTGGTTCAGTCTTCCCGAGGACCCCATGAGCTGATGATTTTGCCGTCGCAGAAGATATTCAGTAAAGTTGTTTGATTAGTAAAGCTGTCTGATTAGAACATATCTATACTGAATGAATTGTGAAAGATCGAGTGAGACGAAAATAAATACAACCTATAAAAAGAGTCGTGCGTATAACATGGTCGAAGCACCTTTACGCAAGTTTTTCTCCACGACAAGATGGCTGGAGAGTGGAAATACAATGGATAGGTCAAGGTCAAGGTCAAGGTCAAGGTCAATGTCAATTTCCCCATTTCCAAATGATCCATGCTTGCACGATACCATACCAGTTGGTGAAAACAGGGATTGAAGATGTCTCCCCCCACCCCCACGCTAATCGAAATGATACGAAATAATGCTGATATTGAGAACATTTTTTTACCACATACGACATCCGCTTTTTTTGTTTTCATCAACAATCGAACGAATTCAACACAAAAGTAGAGATCCATCTGCTAGACAAGTAAAATGAGTACTAGGATGGGAATTCGATTTCGGGTTGAATTCTGCAGCATCACTTCTAAGCTGATCCACAAATCATTCTGCACTAATGCAATTACGAGAAGAACGAATCATCTACTAGTTGCATTTTCCATCTTAAACACGAAGCATTCGTTTAAATGTAGGTTTTTGCATCTTAAAGATTCAAGACCAACTATTCTGCAAGGGTACGTTAGCAGCCTTTACCACCTGAGCTACAATGCTAATGCATCATTCCTAGTAACTATTTGTAACTAACTGATATATCGTTCTAAAGCGAGAACCTGAACTAAATAGGTGAAGTGAATACAACCAGGCAAAGCTATGCTCATTTTACCAGCATGTTTGAGATGTCCAATTAACCGGTCGATACTAGGTTAGTAGGTTGGGGCGGAGTTCAATGATGAAGAGTCCCTGCTGGAAGCCCAGGTGCTTCCAATGTTGTTGAGGTGTGTGGTTTGTGCGGGTGATGAAACATACTGGACTGTAGGCACTTGGTAGAGGTTGTAGTATTCGGCAGCATTCCCCTGCTGTAAATTAGTTCCAGTCTCCGTCTTCAAAAGTAACTGATTGTACCCATGTCCCAAGCTCGTTTGTTGATCAGTAGGACCTTCATCATGCGTGGCCTCGTGCCTGTGATAGCTGCAACACAAGGACCATGATAATTTCAGTTTAATAATAGACATTTCAGTTTAATAATAAAGACTAGTCAAAACGAAGAGATGTTCTAAGAACTAACAACAAAGTTAAGAAATTGAAAAGAGAGTGTGGAGCAAATATCCGGGATGTTGTTTTTACGCATGATCACATGCAATGAAACTCTCCGCTTAACAAATCAAATATAACAGTTCCCAAATTGCATAATATGTTTTGTTTCTTTCAAAGGAAAGTCACCCAAACCTTTCCTGCATTAGTAAATATTTGTATCTTTAACATGTACTGTAACTTCTCAAAAAATACTCTGTGACTAGCATCTCCATTTAGTGAAGCAATTTGCTTGGTGGAGCAGGGAGACTCCAAGTTTCAGAAAAAAAGAATCTAAACTTATCTAACTTTTGGCATACATTATCCAACAAAAAATAAAGAGCATCCTTTGGGTTGCAACAGGGGAATCAAACTACCTAAGGATAAGTACCTTTCATATGATGTGGGTGCTTGTGAGGCAGGTGGTCCAGCCGAGTAACTGTGCGCCACTTGTGCAGAGTAATATGTCTGATTTGGAGCCGGCATAGCTTGTTGTTGCACGGCAGGATAAATGTAGCCCATGTATGACATGAATCCATAGCTAGCAGGCTGTTGGATCATGACACTAGGTTGAATATACTGAGGCCGAGGCTCCAACATTGGTGAAGTAAGACCGCCATATAACGCAGATGCATTTGGATCCTTCATGGAAGGCAGGCTTGCTGGGGACTGAAACTGTTCCTCCTTAGATTGAGTTGGCATTGCTGATTGTGAACCTGCATTTGGCACAGCAGGTTGGTATGCATGATGGAAAAGACACGTGTTTCCAGTGGATCCACAACCATCCCACTGCTGAACTAGGACTGCCTGTGGAACATATTGAGGAACCAACACTTGTGGGGCTTGACTGAGACCAGTTGAGTTACAGTATGTAGTGCCTGAAGGCGGCAGCCTTGGGTATTGATCCTTTATATAGGAATTGTCATATTTGACAGGTGATTGTGTGGTAAGAGGATGAAACAGTGATAACAAATGGCTTACCTGCACAATAAAATCAACTGGAAAATAAGTACGGTTGATCAAGTGACGGCAATCCAATCGAAAAGGATGAAATGGAACTGATTCCGTTACCAAAGAAACTTACTTGTTGGCAATTGAGAATGGGGTTAAACTTCTTGGAGCCTTTCTGGTAGTTATCTAGAATAGCATGTTTAAAATCACTCTCAGACAATGGGAGACATTCTTTGTAAATTCTGAATCTTACCTATACACAAAATTCACGTGAATACGAATTAGTTCTTACTGAACAATAAATTAAGGCAGGAAATTCTATAAGACGACCCATTAAGCATATTATTATGTCAATGGTGGTTTGGTCCAAAGTGCATTCTCATAAAAATAAAAATAAACTCTTTGGAGTTTCATGGTTCAAAAGCTTATTTTCTCTTCCCATTTAACTTTTAAAAAAGACCCTTTTGCAGTAGGAGATGATACGAAAAGCAATACTAAACTTACCTGTGCAGGAAAGCTTCCACCAAAAGCCGTTCTTTCCAAGTTCATCTTTCCAGCAGTGGTTGCTTCATACACCCCATAAAGAAACTTGACATCATAATCAAATAGAAACAGCTTTGTGCCTGGCCGAATCCTCTCTATAACTTCCCTTCTTCCAGCAGGAAGTCCAAAAACACGGTACAGGTAGCACTCCGGTTTTGTTCTTCCATTGCACATAAATATATACCCGGAAAAGTCTTCCAGACCCAGATGGTCCTTACGCTCCCCATGATTCTCGTTAGCACAAGCAGAAGCAGAAACATGGTCATACGCATAATTTGAAGGGGCAGGAGCAGGATAATACTTGGCACTCGGGTGGTTTACAATCGGCCCCTTGTTTTCAAATCCGCCATATCTTCTCTCGGTCATGTTGAAGACTAATAGGAAAGTAGCAAGCCACCATTTCGGCAATGCCAGACAAAGCAATATTCCATTAACGATTTCATAACTAGAACAAGAAACAGATGTAAAAAATCTGAAACTAAATTAGCGAAATTCACAGCAAACTCCTACAAGTCCTTGAATCAGTGTTGGAGGGAAAACTAAACCGGCATAATACTTGCAATTCAACAACTCTACCACTATTCCACAGCTCTCTAAATAACTTCCAACCCAATTTTCCTCACATCGCCTCGTATAAATCCGCTCGGGGATAGACAGGGAACCCCATCTCAAAAGGAAACCCTGCCTATTGTGGTTTCAGATATCTACATCTAGAGTACTAAAAAGTGTCACATTTCACCCCAGATTGCACTACAAGAAAAACCTCGTTATGGTTTTATAAAAGCTTTGCTTGCATCTTCCCTTCAACCGACCACCCAAATTCAACAAAATCATGATGTGAAATATCTCCAACCCAATTTCTTGACCTACATTTTCCCTTTTCTACAAAATAAATGTAAATTATATAAATAAACCAAAAAAAAAAAAAAGTTACCAGGTAACACTCAAAAACCCATTTCAACAAATGCATCAATGTTAATCACAGCTCAGAACAACATCAACCCAAAACTTTATTTCCAATTTAACGCAACTCGACACAGGAATTCACCAACTCACCACAAAAGTCGCTAAAAAGGGCTAAAATTTAAGGTGAACAAAAAAAAACCAGTTGGACGAGCATTCAAACACTGAAAAGAAATCAGAGCAATGCAAAAATCGTACAATAAAAAACCCTCAGAAAAATGAAAAATTGGGACTTACCAAATGCAAAGGAGAGGAAACTTGAAGCGTCTCTGGAGAATTGGAAACTTTTAGGAGTCTGAAAATTTGCGCGTGGCAGGAGAAGGTGAAACCCCTACGTTACGTGTCATTATGGGCTTCCCACCAAAGCTAAATTTTGTCACTATAATTGAAAAAAAACATACATAAAACAGATTTGACAGCGACGTTTTAGTTTAATAAAATAAAGATATGAGTACATTTTTTTAACATACGACATGTATTGTAGGATTGAAATATCACGTGACAATGAACATATTTCAAGTAAGTTGATCTACACTAAAATTACTTGCTTGCAATTTATTTTGTTTTTTTTTTCCTCTTGAAATTATTTAAGAGAATGCTTATTCATATTAAGTTTTTCGCAATATGATGTATTTACATTAAAAGTAAGGAGTTGTGCAAGTCACAGTGCATTTCTGCTCTACACCCTCAAGTGGCAATAATGCTTACATTCTATTTATCTTTATCAGATGAGTTTTAAATTTTAAGATTTGTATCTATCCACTGCATAGATCTCAAAATTTAAATTTAAATTTATCTAAGGGTGATAAATATGGTGGTAAGCATCACCATCACTTGAGGGTAGTGACGGGTGAGCAAATATATTCCCTAATGATTTGGTATTGATCTCGCTATTCACGGAAAACGAATTAAAACTTTTTACTTACAAATAAAGAAATATATCACTGGACCGTACAGGTGATTATTTGTGATCAAAAGAAAGTACAACAACATAATAAATTAATTTTAGATGATATTTCCCGTAGGTTTCTGACTTTTAATTTGGGGTAAAAAAATTTGTGTTCCTTTTGATCTTTGAACTGTGGTTCTCTTCTGTCGAATTTTCAACTTCGCTTGAACCTACTGAATTTTTTAATTCGTACCACGAATATCAATTTGTCACAATTTTCCGTCTCATTACATGACCAATGTTCGGAGGATCAACGTCATAAAAAATGTTATTCACAAATTTAGTTAGTAAATACTTAGAACTTTGATGATAGAGCTATGAGAAAATTTTACGAGAATTTAAAACGTACGTGTGTAGCAATAATGGTATTCATACAAGCATGAATTTTGTCAAGTTAATTAGAATAGTGTCTGATCTATTCACTCAAGTTTAAATCATCCTCGTAAATGTTTTTTTAGTACAATCGATAAGAAGTGACGAACAGCTCGAATAAAGAAAAGTGTTTCTAAAATTTTAACTGAGGGCCCATTTCAAATTATGCAAACTTTGGACTGTCGAATTATTTATCATCCGGTCCATGGGCCCAATTCTGTAAAACGACATGTCGTGTATGAGATGAAGGTTAGCGTTTGATTTCCACAGAAGCACATCGAAAATGAAGGCGGCCATTGCGTACTTGAACATACACTTAGCATCATGTCCTCCATTTCCTGAAAGAAATTTGCATCTAATATACACTAATCCACTTATCAGCACCGTCCCGTCGAAAAAACTACGTACAATTCTCCGACATCTCGACAGCATGCCGGCGCTCGACTCTTTACAAAAATGCCCTATGAAAAGTTGTTAGTCTTGAAAACAAGTAATAGATCTTTGAGCACCGATGTAAAATGAGGAGAAGAGAGTACTAGATAGCGAATTTCATTTCCGGGCTAGTAGTATCTGTCAGCTGGAACGTTTTATAACCACCTACGTGGTTTTGTGTAAACCAATGTTCAAATCAGAAGATATGGAAATGAGAAGGGGGCATGAGTGGAGCCATACAGCTTTGAAAACCCGTTTCTGATGAGCGCTTATAGATTGAGAAGGCTTGTTGGCATTGTATCTGATATCGAATATGTGGATCAATGGATCTGCTGTACCAGATGAGATGTATAAGCCATCAGGAGACCAAGCCTGATTGATCAGAGCTGACTGAGATTCACTGCTCTCTTGCTTCCACCCAAAAGCATGTATCTCTGTTTGCCTCAGTCTGATATCAAATAGTCGGAGCTGCTTCTCATGGGTCCTGCGTGTTATAAAACAGGTTAACGTTAATAACTTCAAGCTCGTAAAAGAATACATAGAAATCGTAACTGAAGAACAGCCCTTCGTCCAAAATGTACGCTCATATCAAGTTATTCTAATATATGATTATTAATCAAGTCTAGAAAGCCAAGGGTTCTTCCAAAAGATTTCTGATGGTTAATAATACAAATACATGTCAAAACCCGTGAGGCATCTTAACAAATAATATGATGCAGCATGCAAATGCATGAGGTGAACAAAACAGGATTCAGTTCTAGGAGCACTGACAAGGCGAATATCAAGACAGCACACGAGTTGATGATATGAAAAATCAGTGTTTCTCACCCTGCTTGAACCATGAAGATATTGAAGTCGCAAGGATTTGGCAAGACACTCATGCATTTACTTTCTATCTGATGCTTAAACTCTGCTCTTCCTGTGTTAGCGTCAAACCCAACTATTCTCTTGTCTGCTCCGGCTGATAGTATTATCTGCTTTTGGAACATCCCGGCAACTCCCATAACAGCAGATGAGTGCATATTCCTATGCAGTGTCTTTGGTTTCCATACATTCTCCGCATCAGCCTCTTTCCAGATTATAACAGCATGATCACTACCACCAGTGACAAAACAGGTATCCTCCCAGGGTGGGAAAACTACGCTGTTAATGATCCCTCTCACATGAGGCTTATCTTCGAAGAAAGTAACACGACCTTTCTGTCAATGCACAAAAAGCCAAGAATCGGCATGTCAATTCTCTAAATTTGGGAAACTCATGGGCAGAGGGCATGCTGCACAGGGCTCAGTGTACCCCACACACAATTGGAGCAATTAATTTTAAAGGTGGCCCTTACCCCTTGTGTTCTATTTAAATCTAGAACTGATACTTGTGAGTCGCCACCATCAGCACTATACACAGAAAATAGTCTGTTTCCATCAGGGTGCCAGGCCATATCTTCTGGCCATCTCCTGTTTGGAGATGTACAATCAGTAGAACTAAGTCGAGAAGCACTAGACCTGCAATTAAAAGAAACAAAAGGGACGCTCGATCAGTTGTGCAAAGTAGAAGTGCATGCCTGCAAATTTAAGAGCACTGCAAAAGTGGCTAAGCAACTAATATTTAAGACATGAGATGAAAAATAGAAACTGCAAGAATTTACAAATCCGGAGGTCATGACAAGAAGACATAATCACAGGTCTGCCTTTCTAAACAGACCAGGAATAACAGCCACATAGATACCAACACCGGTTTTGAAACACAGAGATACTGCACCTCCTCAGTCAATTTAGGAAATACAGTACACCAGTCAGAATAGATATCTATCAAAGGCATGTAATCATGTAACTATAAGCTCAAATACATGTTTTTCCTAAATATAAAAAATTAAAAAAATTAAAAATTAAAAAAAAAAGGAGAAAGCTCCACTATATGACCTTATGCTCATTTCAATCCACTTTATATTGCTACCGACAACACAATTGTGAAGTTAAGAAATAATAATGTAACATGATGAATTTGAACTTTACCCCTTGGACAGAACTTGCCAGAAGTTGACTACTCCATCCAAAGCACTGCAAACATTCCAAAGCACTTGTTAAAATTGATCAGGTTTGCTAGCGTTTGATGCATCTTGTAGTTACCAGTTGTAGGACACAGTAAGCAATATACTTCAAGCTTTCTTTTCCACTTAAATTCCGAGTATAAATTTATGTCGTTGCCTCTTGTTGGGCTGCTTAAACAAATTCTTTTACCATTATTTTTCTTAACAACACAAAATATCAGGATGAGGATTCAATTTCATTTAACAGAGTACAAGAGAATACTACCAGCTTATGAAAAAGAAAGGCGTATACGTATTCCGAGGCAGGGCCATAATCTGTAATTAATAATTCAATACACATTAATATGTACAACTACCTGAAAGGGGGAAAGATACCTGATGTTTTGAGAATTTGATATATACGTTACAGATTTAAAGTTAGAGACCATTTCTACCCCAAAGACAACTATTAACCAAAAGATGTGGACACATGAAAACACGGGTTAATCTTATAACCCGAGGATATAACCATATAATATATGTACCCCCACATATTCAAAGGTGAAATCCTGAAAGAGAGAAATAAACACAATAGATATCATGGATATTGATGACAAGTAAAAAAATGTTACTATTATAATAAAGAACATATCCTTCTTCCTCGGACAGCAAACATTTTAATTACCTGGTCACAAAAAGCTGATCGTTCACTGGGCACAAAGAAAGACTTCTCAACTTTCTCTTGTGCTGACTTGAGATGTGACTGCTCGCATAGCAGTTGATTTTACATGGTTGAGAGCTAGTGCGAACCAACGGGACTAATTCTTTGTGTTCTTTCTGTTCTGAAATACATACAATTTTAGCATCACACACAACGAAAAGCTGAAATATGTGGCCTAGAGACAGAGTCAAGAAACAGAATATGGACAACGAGGCCAGTCAGCATGCTAGAGTCTTACCAAATTTCCGTTTTTTCCCTTTATCTTGAACTTCAACGTCCTGCCTTGAAGAATTTCTATACGATTTGTCGCCTTTCATTCTGTTAGCACTAATAGACTGACTAGAAACTGATGGACTTGCTTGAGCACCAGAATTAACTGGATTTTTCCCACTAGACCCTGCCACCATTGTAGGATGGGAAACTTTTGGGCTGACTGCAGGAATGAAAAGTTCTGTTTTCGATTGATGCTGGTGTCTAGAAGAACCTTCTTTTAAATGTATAGGACTTGTTGATCTGCGCTCTACCTTTGCACTTTTCGTTCCACTACCCGGAGAACTCCTGGTTGACCCTACTTTGTCTTGGCGTCGAAGTCGAGCCAACTTAATTTCGGTATCAGTTAACCTCTTCTCCGTTTCTCCAAGCTGCATGCCTTTTCCAAATAAATAATTAGTGGATAATTCCCTTCGGAAGGCATCTCATAAGTTAAAACACATAGAAACGCTCATAAGTTCGGGCATATCTAAGAAAAGGTTAATGCTAGGGAGACCAAATTTTTAAACCAAATGATGTGCCACCATAAAAAAATAAGCACGTTAATCAACACTTGTAATAATCCAATCGTCAATGTCCACATCATTTGGCTTACAAAATTTGGGTTAGAAATTTGGTCTCCCTAGCATTACCCCTAAGAAAATGGTATATTGTCTTCCCTTGGTGATTTGAATTTGCAGCAATTAACTTCATAAACAATGAGTTTAAACAAGGCCATTCGGCTAATCAATGGCCATCAAGGCAACTCCATACATTAAAGCAAAGTAATAAATAGCAGTGTTTATGATCACACTCAAAATCTATGATCAGACTCAAAATCAATGAGTTTTTAATTTCTAACTTCATCTCAAGAACCCTAAAAAGATTTCTTGTGCTGTGATCAAACCCAGGTGTGCATTTGCCATGATATTAGCTTAGGGCATAAAACCAATACATTTAATTAATCAAAAAGCAGTCCTAATTAAACTTTGTGAACCGTTCTAATTTGGGATTCGCAAAAAGATTAAAACTTTCAAGCCTAAAAAGCATTGCAGCAGCAGATTAATCAAAAGACTGAAAACCCATAATTCAAAGTTTATAACTTTATAGCAGCAGCAGAAGCATACCAAATGAATACAAACAAACAAGGAAACCAACATTTCTATAAACCCCAATATGTCACCATCGAAATGACCAGAGAGAGAGGAAGGGAGGGAGGGGGATGGTGGGGTGCAACCTGAGTTTTGTAATAGTTGACGCGCTGGCGGAGATGGTGGACTTCCCGGGTGCGATGCTCGATCAGAGCGACGAGGGCTTCTTCTTGCTCTTGCCTGCTATCTGGATAGCCGTCCTCCTCTTCCGCCATATTCGTCTTGTTTGCGGCTTGTTTGCCGCCACCGCCGTCGTCGTCTGTGTTTTCCACCTCCTCTGTCGTGGGCTTCTTCAGAGCACTTGTTCAATATTTCTTTGTCTGCTGCAATCAAATATTTTGGGGCAGTAGGAAAACCCAAACAAATTTTGAACTTTCTTCATTTTTCACTAAAAAATTAATTTTAAATAATCAAATATAATTTAATATTCAAAAATCTAAATTTATTTTTATTTTCTAAGTTAAGTAGGATAACTACCCAATATTTTAGGGGTTACTTCAAATTAGTCCCAAATTTGTAAAGCATTTCGAATAACTACTTAACGTTCAAAAAATTAGACATTTGTTAGGTCAACAACGTTAAGTAATAACTTTATCAACATTAAGTGATGTTGTTTCTAGCATAAAATGATGAAGTAGACAAATAATTAAACTCGGTCTTTACTAATGCTCATCTTTGGAGCTCTAATTCTCAAATCATCTCCTTTCAACCAAGTTAAGCCGTAAATTGGCTTTGCCAAATTGTGTTGATTTAGAAATCCAAAGCTGCGTAGACAACTTGAGAATAAAACCCCGCTTTAATAATTGTCTGCACCATCACTAAAAGCTAGTGTATCTAATAAATTTTCACTTTTCAAGTCGTTAGGTAGTTATTTAAAATATTTTCAAAAGTTATGACCAATTTGAAATCACATCTAATCCTTATTTTTAATGACTTCTAATTAAAACTACAAAGTGTCACATGGTGGATGATCTATTTTATGGAAACAAAAAGAAAATGATTTATATCTTATGGATGAACTTTATTGGGATTTTCTTAATGATCTTGACTGGTATTTTTATTTATGTTGATCGGTAATTTAATGAAATAATAAAAGCATGATAAATGCTAAAGAGTAATTGATGATTTCAGAGTCGTAATAACATGTTGCATTGTTAAATTTTATGGTATTTTTTTTAAGAATAGTTTAAAACATACTTATGATGCTACTTCGTATTACTGTTTAATAATATTTCTTTTCACTAGTAAGTGAGAGGTTTTAGGTTCAGTTCTCGTCAAAAGCAAATTTGAACCACATTATTGCTAGCCCATTGTGAACCTTAGTTAATGCCCCATGCCCTTAGTGTAGATAATATTATTTGTTTTAAAAAAAATATACATACGATAGATATGTTAAACATATCTCTTTCTAATATGTCTTTTTTTATTAAAAAAAGAAGATAAACATGTCTCTTAGAACAATTGAAGACACTACATGTGTGATAAAGAACATCACAACCCTACAATTACAAACATATTAAAAAAAATCATGGAGAACCTTGATGCTAAACCCTAAACCATAGTCATGAGCATAGTACAAAATATCGATAATATCGGTGCGTTTTTTTGAGATGACGATATTTCGTGACTTATCCCCTTAATTATCATAAATATACGCGATATTATCGATAATATCGCGAGATGAAACCCAAAAATACTTGAAAATTTCTGAAAAGTCTCAATTTTTGAATTCTTTTTGCAAGAAACAAATTTGCACATATTCCAAATTTTTTGTGGTATTATATTTTAAATTGTGTCAA
>JAOTRO020000017.1:3715421-3728268 GCA_028566515.2 Pyracantha coccinea | reverse complement strand
CACCTTGACTCGTAAAAATCCCCTAGCTTGACCAGGATCCTCCATGTCCTCAAACTCACCTATCTTTGCAGCCAGGCGCCTCACATTTCCTTCCGTATGAAGGTAAGGTGGAACTCCTCTGATTTGTATCCAAAACGAAACAATATTCATGTTGATTTCCTCCAGAGCTAGCTCTTTATCCCATTTTTTGATTGAGAAATTCTGTTTCATGACTGCCCACGGAACTTTGTTTAGAATCTGAGTTGCAGTACTTTCATCTTGGACAGAAATGATAAAAGTATTGTCTGTTACCCATTTTACTTCAATTTCCCCCCACTCCTTCCACGAGGATCTCAGAATATTTCGCACTCCCCAATTGTTTAGAGGTTTGTTGACCAAAACCTTTCCCACCAGTTTGACTCCTTGCTCCATAGTGAATAAGTCCACGTTTTTTTCCAGATGAACCACAAGATCCTCTACATCCATTGCTGCCATTACCTCACTGATTTGATGTACTACCCACACTGATTGTTTTAAGATATGCCCACAGATGAATGTTATCCCTCTATTCCGAACCTTTCCCTGTTCTTCCTCTGCCCAAATTTTACCTTCACAGCTTTTTGATTGGAATTGTAAATGCACAAGGACCACAGCCAAAATAACTAAAGTTTGTATCTTATTGGTGAGCCGTACCTCGCTATTAATGCTCCACTTTCTGTAAGCTGAGTATTTTGCCTTCGAAGCAGGTATTCTTAGCATCCGAGGGAATTCCTGCCTCCTTTTCTTACCTCGTTTGGATTTTCTGGCTTTAATGTCGCACCTACTTTTTTGTACTTCGGATCTGCCATCCTCCTTTGTTTTCCTTATACCTTTTTGCTTGATAGTTGTTTTCCAACTCCCTTTGCTTCCTGACATCCCCGCTCCCGACGTCTGACCCAGGGTTTGACCCCCACGGCGCATGAGACCAAATGCAGCAAACAAGAATCGAGCCGAAGCCTTATAATAACACGCCCAACACTGTACAACAACCAGATCAGCAGTAATTGAAAAGCAGGAAATGGTTGGAGCGCCTTCAATTTAAGCAGTAGGGATGAAATCGAAGAAACTAAAAAGGGGATCTGAAGGTGAGAAAAGTAAAGAATAGTGTTGTAGGGTGGATGAGCAATAGATCGGCTTAGATAAAGGGTGAAAGTAAAATCTCATCCAAGGCCAACCAAATTGAGGGATTTAATTAAAAGAAAAATGAAGGATTTGAGTATCTTCGATAGGGGAAACTGGTGGGAGCACTAAGTAGAAAGGATGGGTAGTAACTGAGGTTGGTGAGAGAGAGCTTTTAATGATGGAAGCTAAAAAGGAAGGTAAGGGAAAGCAAAGATTCAACCCACACAGTGGAGGGGCTCTCACAGAGGAGAGAAAAGTTCTCACGGCGGAGAAAACCTTCCGATATTACAAATTTGATTGCACTAAACTTTGGCATCAGAGATATGGACATTTGAACTACCAAAGTTTGAATGATCTACGAGTATGGTTAGTGGATTGCCAGAATTGAAGAATACAGAGGAAGTATGTGAAGGATGCAACGTATCTCTTTTTAATGTCTTTTTTTATTAAAAAAGAAGAAGAAGACTCTTAGAACAATTGAAGAGACTACATGTGTCATAAAGAACATCACAACCCTACAATTACAAACATATTAAAAAAAAAAATCATGGAGAACCTTGATGCTAAACCCTAAACCATAGTCATGAGCACTAAAACATTGAACTATTGTAGAGGCTCCACGAGGAAAAGACCACACCTATCTCTAATGATTTGCAATCATCGGCAAAGAAGCCTTGCTATGAGTCCCCTCCACCAAACATCACGTTTCCCTCTCATAGTTCTTTGACAAGCTCACAAACTACAAACACCAGCACCTCACCTCAGGTCTAAACAATAATCGCCGCTCCAAAGTCCGAGATTAAACAAACCGCTCCTTGGCCAGAATCACGAAAGCTCACATCGGCAAAGTGAGAGAGCTATCACAAGTCACAACTAGAAACTGAAGGCTATACTCGACACACTGATAGAGCTACTACAACGAGAAACAAAGAGGGAAAAAGGAGGGAGAGATCAAGAAGGATTGACGCCAACCCCAACGCCAAAGGCTGTGGTTCCGAAAAGAGGAATGATCCAAGGAGTAGGAATTTTTTCACTCTGGGGTTGCCAAAAAAGAAGTATCAAAATACAAGAAAACATTCAACAAGAAAGATTGCGAGAGAACACACTCACACAGCATCAAAGCAAGATTAGAATTTCAAAAATTCCAGCAACTGGAGTACTCAAAAGTACATGTGTGTCTCCATCATTGGCCAACCAGAAAAAGGTCCCACATGAGTAAAAGGTAAAAGTCAAAACAAGGTGAAAAAAAAGCCTTAGCACAAGGTTCTGTGAGTGCCTGCCTGTACACTGAGACATTGTTCAACAAAGAAGACTCCAAAATTTTAAGCTTTGTCAAGACATTCTCTGTGCCCATAAGTTGGCTTAATACCAGAGAAAATACCAAACGGTTGCGAAGTAACCCTCTCGGTTGAGGTAAATCCGAAACCTAGTAGAAGCACTCCTCTATGGTCAAAAATGAAGTCGATAGACCACCCCTGCTGTAGAGAATTGGAGTGGTTATACTTGTTGTACGCCGGTATTAGGTTGAATGGTTAGAAATCTTGGTAGAACTAGTCTCGGTCGGATTCCTTGGAATTTTCCTCTCCGTTTGCAGATGCTGAAGGACTCCCGTGATTATGGTTATCATCGTAGCCAGCTGTTCGAGGTTTTCCTGGTCTTGATCTGACGTTGGTACCCATGGGGAAGGGTTCCTGTTGAGAGAGAAGAAAAATAGGTCGGTCTTGGTAATGTGGGGAGATAACCAACCTAATGTGGGATCCTATAGACCGAAAACCCAATTTAAGATAACTCAAAGACATTCCATCCCCTTGCACACAGAAGTTGTCACTTAACTGGGGCAAACATTCTCAGAACTAAAACCTTCCTCGTACCATGAATTTTGGAAATGAAAGACACAAGTTACCAAAAAGACGACCAATTAGATTAATGTAGTATAAAAAAGGGGAATTAGAGGACTGTTCATCTCACAATATCTTACCGGATCACCAGCATTTGGACCCTCTGTGTGGAAAAGTATGGGACGGCAGCGTTTGTCCTCGTTCATTAAGCTTGAGTTCTGGAAATGGGCAATAAGAGCAGCTTTACCCTGAATACGAGCATATGCAAGTGATGCCACCTTTTCACTGTTAAACTTTTCCCATTTTTTTCCATTGAATGCCTGTTAACAGACGTGTAATCTAGTTTCAGTAGGGCTATGAAAAGGCGGAAACAAAGAAAAATATCACAGATATAAAAAGCATTTGTTCATATTGAGCAGATAGCTCTCATGTGGTCAAACCTTATAGAACGGAACAATCTGATGAGGATCAATCATGTTGATGAACGCATATCCCACATTGCATTTGTTCTGTGAGAGGTTAAAGAGACAAATTTTGGATTAGAAAAATTCTAAGTTCTATACCCAACAAAAGATGATACTCTAAACAATTTCCTTGCCTTGAAGTCGATTGGCAAATAAAGAAAGTCATAAATTCCTCGACACTGCTCATCAATTGCTGCAAGAAGCATCTTTGAAGTATATCTGTAACAACGGTTAATTAGTTTAGCAAAATGGCAAAATCACTACGTACAACTGGATAGCAATTTTTATGAAAATATGCAGTTTCAAGATCCATCGTTATCACAGTACTGTAGCGGATGAGTGTAAAATAACAAATAGAAGATGCAATAAATCAGAACAGTTGGGGGACAATATACATACTTGTTGGGAATGTTCTTGATCATCAACGTGGTGCGTCTGTCTTCCCCACGGAGTATACGTTCAACATCAAGCTCATATTGTCTCTTATCAGCATTGTTAGAATTTGCTTCATTTCTTCGGTGAGACAGGTTTCTAACACCACGTTCATTTTGAGAGTCAAAAGAGGTAGGCATTGAACTCATCGAATTCCTACCAGGAAACATGTGGCCCATCTCCTGTGAAGAGCGCTGCCTGGTACTGGTAGTCATGTCCAAGAAATTTCCACCAGTAAGAGAAAAGAGGTTTTGTGAAGAAATCTCCATAGGATGCATCTGGGGACTACCAGCAAAACGTGGAAAGCCAAGAGAACCCAAGTGAAGATTAGAAGTGTCAGGAGACTCCCCTGAAAAGGCATGCTTTTCCCAAATGGAAGGGTTAACAGCTGGAGCTGATCCTACATGGAGGTGCACAGGCGATTTACCACTCAGCATATGAGGTGGTGTCCCGTGGAATCCTGGCATTTGGGGAAAGCGATGCGCACTATGACCACTGATAAATGATGGAGAATTCTGCCACATCATGGGACTTGAAGGATGCTGCTGGTACGAGTTGGAGTTATTCCAAAGATAAGGATGAGCATGGACAGGGCAGCTCCCATTTCCAGGAGATCCAAAAGCTGTGTAAGAAAACTTGTAAACAACAAATTCACCAGAATAATGCTGCGTTAAAATCCGCATTACAAGTAATATTTCGGTTAAACAGTACCTCCTCCGTTCAGTTCCACTAGGTGACCATTTGCACTGACAGTGGATCTTCGGTCTGTTCCTTCTCTCATTCTAAGTCCCAGATTGCCATTTATGATTCCGATAGCACCAGAAGTGTTGCATGGAATACCATGGGCTAAACTGTCATTATACTCAGGAAGCGAATGAGGATGTATGCCGGAAGCACTCTGATTACCAAAATTCATGTCATCCAGAGACTGTTCAGTCTCACGAAGGTTAAACTTTTTCCCTATAGATGCCAATGTCGCTGGAGCGGGAAAGGCATCAGGAACACTTGAACTCTGATGAGATAAAGCATTTTCAATAAATGCACTCACAGGTGAACGGACTGCAGAATGTAAGCCCAGGCTAGATCCATTAACCATGCAGCTTGATGTTATCATTCCAGGATGAAGCGTCGCTGTATTAAAAGAAAGGTAAGCATTGTATAACAAGATAAACACAAATTGAAGCAACAGTTCATAACAAACAGATTCTTACCCTTGGTGCCTGTTGATAAATTGTCAGACAAACCATTACAAAATTTGAATTCATCCCGGTCCTGCTCGGAAACTTGAGCCAAACTGCACAAGGAATGTTCTTTCTTACAAAGGAGAAAATTAAGAATTTCAAACTTAAATGAGAAAACGAGATATTGTAATCAATAGTAAGAGTAGCTTATCAATACCCCCTCCTTGTGCCCCCTGGACGGCTCGGTTCAAGCTTGATCTGCTTTCCTCCAATCTCACTCCTATTCAACGCATGGAGAGCAGCTTCTGTGGCTCTAACATCATAAAACTCTATGAACTTGTTATGAGGCTTGTGTGGAGTCTCACGGATCTGAAAACAAAAATAACAACCACATAAGACACAAAGTTCGTTCTTTCTCTTAGAAGCAAAGCAAGATAGGAAAGGGGAAAATCGGATGCCTTACTTCTTTAATTTCTCCATAAGATCCAAAAATTTTAGAAAGCTCGTCACTAGAAACAGAAGAATCAAGGTTGAATAAAACTAGTGTTCCTTGGTTAATATCTTTATCAGAAGGATTGTCCTGACATATTGGCAAGTATAAAAGCATGATGGAACAATGCAACATGAGAATGTGATCAATGTATAAAACAAGACAAGAAGAACAAGGTCGCGAATTTAGCAGATACAACAAAAGCGAATAGCAAGTGTTCATCATACCTTGGGTATCGAATAATGTATGTCAAGCTTCCTATGCCTCAGTGTCTTACTTTGAAGTGCTCTTAGTGCATTTTGGGCAGCCCTTATATCATAATAAGAAATCATAACAAACCCACGATGCTTGCAGGCAGTGTAAAGTGCCCGGATATCTCCATATCGCTAACAGAACAAAGTACAATTGTCAATTTAACTGGCTTGCATGGAACTCTCAAACTAAAATAAAATACATGAATAAATAATAAAAAAGTAAAAAACTTGAAAAGGAGGCATAAGCACCTCAAAAAGAGCCTTCAATTCCAAATCTTCAAGGTTGCTATTAATATTGCGAACAAAAAGTGTACGTGAAGGGTGTTCGCCATAAGGGTGTTCACCCGCAATTGAGCTATTATAAACCCCTTGATCATCTTCTTCCATTTCCAAGCCACCTCCGCTGCTAAAGAGATCAAAATCTTCAAATCCATCACCAATATTAGCATAAGCCTTATAACCCGGCTCATCTGTCATGCCAGAAAACAAGTCATTTTCATCTGGAAGGAGATTTCCAATTGTTTGTGCCTCAATTTCTTCAAGAGATTTAAAGGGTTCTTCCTCATGTTGGGAGGCACCATTATCAGTAGACTGATGAGATATAAAATCATTCTTCAGTAATCGCACTGCATATTGAAAAAGAAAAAAAGAAAAAAAAAAAAGAGATGTTAAGATAATAAATATGCATATTTGTGGAAAAATGTGCAGAGTAATACATCAATCAAGTAGTAGTCAGCTTAAGTCGACTCAACCACAACTTATCCCAACAACTGCCAATGTGACGACTAACCATTAGTACATAAATACAAGTAGCGAACAAATTAGAACATGTGTTATACGTGGACAAGAAGTTTAAGAAATATTTTGGAGCCAGATAATTCAAATGCGGAAACTTTATGCAAAATAACATTTGATGTCAAAACTTCTTAGACATAGAATTGAAGAAAAACTTTTTGTGAGAAAATTAAATTTTGCAGCTTCTTCTGCATGCTTTTTATGAATGATAGAACTGCAGATTGATATATCTATTGACAAAACAAAAGAGTATGGTCAACATAAGGATATGATTCGAGAATACAGAAAGTAACATTAACCTCATGCAACATATAGACAAGCATTTAATAGACTTCAGAAGGAAAACTTACACTTTTTGCTAAAAGTTTCGGACAAAGAGCTTGAGAACAGACTACTTTCATGCTGGGCGCCAGGAATAAGAGTTTTGCCGCCAACCGAGCTATAAGGTGTTGGCTTTGCGGACAAGTCTGACCACAATTTTGGTTGGTGATCCATAGGTTTCCACGAGGCCTTGGAGATGTTGGGAATTCCTTCACCAATGCTTAGCCTTTCTGTTTGCTCCCCAGCCAGATTTGATTGTGGTGGATCCAAGTAATCCACCGACTCTGCCCCGTTTGGAAAATACTTTTTTGATGGCATTGAAGAACCCAACATGCTGCCAGGTGTCGGTACCATTCCACTGACTCCCGCTGATGGACAATATTTACACAGGAGATTAGGAAAAGTTATGGTTCTTACCGTAAAATAGAGTAATTCAAATTCAAAGTATGAGAATGGATCAAGGGTATAGTCTGAAATCAACAAAAATGCAAATTTCCATAAAACAAGTTATGGCATTCAGAACTTCTGGCAGACAAGAGTACCTGAAAAGAACCAATTCGTGATCCATGGCACATTTATTTGCCTTCAATTAAAAGACTTCCAAGTTTAAAGCGTTAAACCGATTATAGAGCAGTAAGAACTTCTGTTTTGAAGTTGGGATTTCGAGCAGCCAGTTGTCATCCATTTGACCAAAATGAAGACAACATACTTCAAAATCTTCGGATTAATTTTATCACAATTACTATTTATGTTAATTCCCTCTTTACGAGGCATGATCTAACTATGTAGACATGTGTGGCAACTCAAACCTAAGCACTGAGTGAGAGAGACTGATTAACTTAGCATCACACAACATGTCACAGCAGTTGTTAATAAACTAGGGGCATCTGTTTGGTTGGGAAATTATTCCAACAGATAATGTGGTATAACTAAACCCAGATAACCACCGAAAACATAAGATAACCAGACACGACAAATAAGCTAATAGACTTTCTCAGGCAAGTTTCCTAACAGGATGCTCACCTTGGTAATCGGGTATGGTTTTCAGCTTCTGAAATCCGACTTGTCTCTGGTGAATCAAAGTTGGCAAAGTGATATATATTAAGACAATGGCAAAAAGGTATGATGTGCTAAAAATGAGGCAAAAATTTATGATAGAGTTAAACAGGGTAAGATGCCTAATAAACACCAGTGCTATATGTTGAATGAAACGTTGTGAAAACTTCACGAATTACTAAAAATGGAACAACTTTCATGGTAACAAGACAAAGAATTACCTCAGAAGGAAAAGGGATTTCTTCAAAGAAGTGAGAAGAGACAGATACACTCCTTTGATCCATTATTTCAAATGGCATCGTGCAGCACTCCGAATCCAGAGAATATTACCAAACAAAACCGAAGAATATAGTAAATTTTCGAGCTTTCTCAATTGCCGAAATTGTCTATGTTACATGACTCCTTTCCTGAAAAGTAACAATAATTTAAATACTAAGATTATCCTCAGATTATTACATAACCATAAATTTCTAAAGCGAAATTGAGAATGGCATTTAGGAATTCAAAGAAAACCGAGATCAAATTACACAAAGCATGAAAATTTACTCATTAGGGTCTAAAATTTGGAAGAATTTAAGATGTTTTTTCTTTCCTTACAACCTCAGAGAGATGAAGGAAGTGGGGAAAATAGTAAGAAAGTGAAAATGTTTGCTTACCTACCAACAACCAAACACAATTACCCCATTTGATTGCAGAGAAAAAGATAGGAAAACAAAATCAAAATTTAATAATTATGTTTTCCTAAGTTCCTCATCAACCTAAAATGCATCAAAATTGAAGTTTAAACCCTTGAAAAAATGGTGAAAAGGAAAAGAGCAAAAGATCAGGAAGAACATGAAAGCAGTTGGAGTTTAACCCTTGAAAGTTTTAAGAAAAATGATAAAATTAAACTCTAAGTTTCAAAATTTACACAGAATAGAGGAAATTAAACAGCAAATTATAACCCCAAAAATGGTAAATTCACATAAAAATTGAAAAAATAAAGAACAAGGTCTGACCTAGTAAAACAGAAGGCTCACCAGCACAATTGTTCACCATGTCCAAAATTCAGCTCCAAAATTCAGACAAAGATCAATACTTTATGACAAAAAAATGGAAACTTGTGAAACAACAATGGATCTCAGCACCTATGCTTCTGAACCCTCTTCTCCTTTTGCAGCATTGCAGGTTGTCACACTCACCACAAGATTGGAGAGAGAGAGACTATAAGAACAAAAACCCAAAATTCTCTTCCTTTTTCTTATGTGCTTGCTTCTACCTAATCCTTTTTCCAGCCCCCAAAAAATAGAGCTTGTAGCCGGAAAAGGAGGGGAATTCCGGCCAGGGAGAGCGGTCCCGCCGGTGGGTCAGTTACTGTGGAGGAAGATAATACATAAAGAAAGCTGTTTTACGGATTTGTTTAATCTGAGAGGTCAGAGAGAGAGAGAGAGAGTTGCTTGGCTTTGAGGGTTTGAACTTTGAAATAAAAAAGGAAGAAAAAAAGGAAGAGGAAGGAGGAAGAAGAAGACAAAGACAAGAGAGAGAAAGAAATGGAAGCGGGTTTCTTTGTGTGTAAGAGAGAGAGAGTGTGTGTGTATTGAGGTTTTGCGGATAAAATCAAAAGAAAAACATGAAATGGAGACTGAAGTGAAGACACAAAACTCAAAAGAGAGAAACCCACGAGGGGCTTTAAAACCGGTGGGGAGTGCCAGAGTGGGGTTGAGTTGTGTTGGACTGGATTGGATTGGATTGGATTGGATTGGATTGGACAAACAAAAATCACCAGTCTGTGACCTTTCTTCTTTCTCTTCTGAACCAGTTTTGAGCGTTTACCTTTCAGTTTTGTTTTGACGTTTGTGATCCGACCCATTTTCCACGTTCACTTTTTGTTCGGGTTACTTAGTTACTACTCTTGGCTTGCTACTTGCAACCTCGGCTTCTATTTTCTTGTCTTCTCTTTTTTAATTTTAGGAAAATGGAAATTTACAATACCCCTAAGGCAATCTAGACCAAGAGAATCTCTTGAGTACACAAGAGTTAGAACAGCTGTTAAAAGTTGGTTTATTGAATTTGGAAGGAGAGTTTGAAACGAAACTAGGATTTCATTTAAATTATGCTCTGAAGCTACAACAGTTGTCACAAAGTTGGTTTGCCGAATAATGTCGTAGAAGAAATATGCTCAAAAGAGCAAGCTACGCGATGAATGCCTTTCACTAAGGTATTGAGACGTCAAGGAACCTCAAGCCTATGATTAATAACATGAATTTAGAATTTTAGAATCCTCTTCAACCTTAAGCGTCTCTAAACTTGTTTGCTAATGACAAACTTTAATCTATCAATGAGAGTGTCCTAGAACATTATAAGTGTATTTTGTATGTGCTATCGCACACACTGGTGCTACATACACATTTTGAATTGAGAAGCTCAAGGCTTCTAAGGAGTGAACCATAAAAGTTAAAGTTCGAAATAAGACTGGGATACGAGCATAATGACGAGATTGAGACTGCTTAAAAAGTCATGATTTTTGCACTCTAAAGTTGTTAACAAATGAACCAAAACCTTACGGGATCTAACAAGTTCAGCTAACATAGCACATCTACTAAAGATTTAAGGGTGATGATTTTGAGAGTATTGTCCCACAATTTTAGCTTGCAAGAATGTCATGACCTCAAACAAAGAGTTCATCTTAATCCTTAGGGGGATAGGAGTAGCGAGTAGGTATAATTTTGTTAACATCGTGCCAAGGAAGTAATTATTGAGCTTATTTAAATCCTAATAGTAGTTAGATGTAAGCTTGTTACGAAGTAACTGAATAAGGACTTACCACGTAAGTTACATAGTAGTCGCCACATTATCTAAAATTGCCGCCATCACTTTACTGCAAATAAACAATGAGTTGGAGTTCCGAATTGAATATGAGGGCTTACCTTATGCCATAACAAATCATATATGTCGTAGCTTTTTAATTTCATTTTATGATACACAAACACTATAACTAAATTACTTCTAAAATTACTCTCAACTACCAATTAATATGATAATATTCCATTTCTTCATATATTGTCACACTTTGAAATTCATTACTCTTATAAAGTAAATTATAAACATATAATTTAATCATTTACCATATTAATTAATTAAAAAAAATTATATATATATATATATGTATATATATAACCCTAAAAACATGCAATTGGAAAGTGGAATACTCCAACAATTAAGAAAAGGTTGACGAGAGAGGATCCTGGTCGGATTCTTTTTGTAAGAATTTCGGAGATCCTCAAATCACATCCGTTCATCATATATCGTACGGTCATAAATCATTGTAAATTTTTTATTTAAAATTGAATATAAATAGTAGCTGACGAAAACTGACCGCACGATACACAATAAACGGATGTAATTGAAAAATCTCCAGAATCTTCACAAAGATGATTCAGTGAGGATCCTCTCTCAAGGTTGACTACTGGGAAGAGGAGGGGTGTTGGAAGTTAAACAACATCAACATGCAAAGTATATGGATTAATTGGTTTGTTAATATTAGTTAGGAAAATTAAATTTAGGGAAAATTTGAAATAGGTACAATTTTATGGCCTATCTTTTGAAATATATCCAATTTTTAGTCCAATTGGACCCATATCAAAAGACCCCTTAAATTTATAGCTTCAAGAATCAAATATTCATAGAAACGGTATATTCCGTTATGTTCCGTCTTCTCTAATCGGATAGGTCGAGCTGAGGTGTCGTGTACGAAATGTTTTGGTTTCAACTTTCAACAACAAATGAAAACTTCACCAAATAACTTGTACTGCGTATTCAATGCCTGAAAATAATATCTGAAAATTTTAAATTAAATTAAAATGTGCTAACAATTTTCTACATTTTACTCAAAGTATAATACTAGATTAGGCTCACTTGATTAAATTAAAGATTATTTTTAGCTACGCTTTATGTAACTCGATTTTAATCTCACTTTACTTTTATGTAACTTTAAAATCGTCACTTTTACTTCTTAAACACAAAATTCGTTTCACTTTTATCACTGAAATTCAACTTTGACTTTAATCTTATTTTGTTCTCTAAAATTTGAAAGTTGTGTACAATGCCTAAAAATATATTTGAAAAATTAAATTACATTAAATTAAATTAAAATTTTCTAGATTTTACTTAAACAATAATATAGACTAGGCTCTTTTGATTAAATTAATTAATTAGTCTTACGTATGTCAAATGGCTGCTTATTTTAACGATAGGGAAAAATACACCACAGATTAGTAGCCAATCAGGATTTTATTTATTTACATTATACTAACCAATCACATGGCCAATCATTTACTTTCTGCGTCTTTTGTTCTTTTGCTTTTGGCACTTCCGATTACTTTTTTTTTTATATAGCTTTTATACTAATTTATACTTAGGATAAGGATAAAGGTAATGCTAACTTGCTAAGAAATTAAAATTTTTAAATCAAATTTGTAAATCAAATGATATAGTTGTAGATGATTAGATTATTAATTAAGTGTCAATTAACGTATTTGTTTTTTATTAGTGACACATCATTTGGATTGCAAATTTGGTTTAAAAATTTGGTCTTTCTAACATTACCCGATAAGGATAACTCGACCATAACTTGGTTGATTAAGAGCATTTATCTTTGCGCTCGAGGCCTCGAGTCTAAATTCAACTCCCCTTATTTTAATGTAGATAATTTATTGCTTGTAAAAAAATATTACATTATTGAAGAGTTGGAAAGTTTAATTAAATCTGGAACGTAATATGTTAAAGAAATATGCCCTAACCACTAGGACAATCCAGCAATTGCAACTTAAGCTACAGTTGACGTTTTAAATTATACTTAATTATGGAAATTTTACAACTAATGTAAGTTCATTTAGAA
>JAOTRO020000017.1:3694211-3704259 GCA_028566515.2 Pyracantha coccinea | reverse complement strand
ACTGACACGAGAGCTTCTCGTGCTGATAACGTGTTGTAAAATCGACGGTGTGTGCAGTGGAATAAATAAACAAGACATAAAATTTATGAGGTTCCTCTACAATCAGTGTGACTGGAGTACGTCCTCAGGGCAGTAACAGTGATTTCATTTATAATTTGAAGTAATAAGATTACATAAATAATTCTCTTTATTCTCTCATTTCCCCTCTCTCCTTCCTTTCTTTTCTTTCTTCCTCTTCATTCCTTCTCTTCTCTGCCTTGTCTACTTCTATTGTGTGTTCCATAAGTTTTACATTTATAGGAAAACAAGAGCACCAAAAGCATGCAACAGATAGCTCGTAGTGGAAGAACATGTTCTTAGTGGCCAGCCTAAATTTCCACTTCTTTCGTTGAGTGAACAGTTAGCTCTTAGTGGCCAGCCATATTTTCAACATATATTTCAACGATTTGCACTAAAAGATCATTTCAACAAAGGGTGCTCTCTTAAACAAGCCGATGTAATCTTCATAAAATATAAAATAACAAAAAATCAGATGTAATCTTCATAAAAAATATAAAATAACAAAAAATCAAATGTAATCATCCAAATAGTTGGGTTCATTTGAAAAGTCAATATTGTTACACAAACAAGGCCTTAGGCTAAAAAAATAGCTAGCACTCATAGCCTTATAGGGCCACATCTGATGCCACCAATCCCATGGTCCAATCTCAATTCCCAAAACCCAAAATTTTCTTGCCAATGGTCCCGGCGCCTGCCACCGAAAACTAATTTTCGATATCTACACGTGAAATTGTATTATTAGATCACGATTC
The DNA here is from genome assembly GCA_028566515.2 of Pyracantha coccinea. Taxonomy (NCBI): domain Eukaryota; kingdom Viridiplantae; phylum Streptophyta; class Magnoliopsida; order Rosales; family Rosaceae; genus Pyracantha; species Pyracantha coccinea. The sequence goes on along the minus strand of JAOTRO020000017.1, from coordinate 3,703,447 downwards.
AGTCAATAATTACATTTTAGTGAGTTTAAACTTTAGCAGAACGATAAAGATACTGCTCTGACTAACTTGATTCGTTGGCTGTATTAGGGGAGAATTTACTGTTACTGAGAAATTGTCACATCCCGGCCCAGGACTGATCACTTTCCGAGCCCGCTCCACTACCGTAGCACGATATTGTCCGTTTTGGGCCTCGACCACGCCCTTATGGTTTTGTTTCTGAGAACTCACGAGTAACTTCCCAGTGGGTCATTCATCATGGGAGTGCTTTGACTCCCTTTTCGCTTAACTTCGAAGTTCCTAAGGAACCCGAAGCTAGTGAGCTCCTAAAAGGCCTCGTACTAGGTAGAGATAGAAATATACATTTAAGGATCCCTCCCCTGGACGATATGAGATCTTACAGAAATACTACTCCACATGCAGCAGCACCAAACCAAGGGCTAACTGCCAGCAGCCAAAGACCAAAACTTGGTATATATTTAGCATCATCGACAACGAAATCCAAACTACAAGACAAGAATCAACCGGATTTTGTTGATTTGCAACATCTTCTTCCTTAATATTGTCGCCCCATCACAGTATACACACACACACACATATACACTTTTCTGGGTCTCAGTGCATTCCCTCACCGACACCGACAACATTAATCTGCGGCGACATGGCGGCCCTTGAAGCTCGCCGCCGTGTAACACGGCTTCTGTTGTTAGTAGTAGTAGTACTACTTGTGTCCGAGTTTATTCTGTCTGCGGAGTCCAAGTACGTGCAGTACAATACGACGTCGGGGCTTGTCGCCGGGAAGCTGAACGTGCATTTGGTCCCTCACACCCACGACGACGTCGGATGGTTGAAGACCGTCGATCAGTACTACGTTGGCTCCAATAATTCCATTCAGGTGTGATTAAATTATTATGTTCTTTCAATTAATTTACGTTTAATTATGATTAATTATGATAAAAATAACAATAATGTTTATGAATATTTGCAGGGGGCTTGTGTTCAGAACGTGCTGGATTCTCTGGTTCCGGCATTGTTGGCCGATAAGAACCGCAAGTTCATATATGTTGAGCAGGCTTTTTTCCAACGTTGGTGGAGAGAGCAGAGGGAGGGTACTCAGAGCATAGTGAAACAGCTAGTCAACGACGGTCAACTTGAACTCATGTACAAAATCTTGCATGCCTTTCACATTGTTTCGAATCATTTCGTTGGTGTTTCGCTTTGGGTTGTGAATTTGTTGATTTGGGTTTGTTTTGCAGAAATGGGGGGATGTGCATGCACGATGAGGCTGCTACTCATTACATTGACATGATTGATCAGACGACTCTCGGGCATCGGTTTATCAAACAAGAGTTCAATGTGACTCCGAGGATTGGATGGCAGATCGACCCGTTTGGACATTCTGCAGTGCAGGCTTACCTGTTGGGAGCTGAGGTCTGCGTTTCTCGAAACTTTTTGTTTTCGAAATTGCCAATTTATTTAGAGTTTTTTCTATTAGTATCGTGCATCAGTGAGTTGTATTTGTGAAACCACTGATTGACCATCAGCAATATTGCTTGCATAGGTTGGATTCGACTCTCTTTTCTTTGCAAGAATCGACTACCAAGACAGAGCTAAACGGAAGGGTGACAAAAGCCTCGAGGTTGTCTGGCGGGGTTCTAAGAGTCTCGGTTCATCTGCACAGGTGTGTGTAACGCAAAGTTTATGTTCTTCTTGTGTTGGACTAATCAAAATTATCGGTGTTGAATTTGGTCTTTCAGCTCCGAAACTGTGTTTTTGTTTTTTCTTAATTGCTTGAATTTGAAGATTGGAATTGTGTTATTAATCAATCCTTCGTGTGTGTAGATTTTCGCAGACGCATTTCCAAAGAATTATGAACCTCCTTCTGATAATTTCTACTTTGAAGTTGATGACCATTCACCTATTGTACAAGTGAGTCCACTGTCAAATGAAGCTGACACGATGTTCTATATGTGTGTGTGTGTGTGTGTGTGTATCGACTACGTTCCCTGTAGTTTTATAAAAATTCAATCATTTCTGCTTTCGTTGTTTGAAGGATGATACGTTTCTGTTTGACTACAATGTGCCGGATCGCGTTAACGACTTTGTATCAGCTGCAATGTCACAAGTAAGATGATCAAATTGTCATCAGTTTAGGCTGATTACTTTAAGTGTGAGAATCTCTCGGCACTTATATGAATTACTTGCTTCTCTTTTTCAGGCAAACATCACGCGTACGAATCATATCATGTGGACTATGGGAACGGACTTCAAGTATCAATACGCTAATACATGGTTCCGACAGATGGATAAGTTCATCCATTATGTGAATCAAGTTGGTCCATAGCTGAAAATATTGGCGTCGTTTTGCATCTTCTGCCCCTTTTACAATTTCTGCGTTAATTGAAGTACTCATATGAATCCTTGTAGGATGGGCGTATCAATGCGCTATATTCAACCCCGTCAATATACACCGATGCCAAGTATGCGGCAAATGAATCCTGGCCAATCAAGACCGATGACTTCTTTCCGTGAGTTCAAATTTAAGAAATTCAAATTCTCTTGCAGGTGCCGATTTCTTCTCCTTTCTCTTGACCTCTAAGGCTCTAACCATGCTTGTTTATCAGATACGCTGACATTGTGAATGGTTACTGGACTGGATATTTCACGAGCAGGCCAGCCATCAAAGGATATGTTAGAACACTGAGCGGCTACTATATGGTAAACTCTTACGATCATTTTAATTCTTGGTAAAGGATTGCGTTTTATGCTTTTAGAAAATGTGAAGCCTGTTGAGGTAACTGTGCTTTAATTACAAACAGGCAGCAAGACAATTGGAGTTTTTCAAGGGGTTGAACAAGTCGGGGCCTAACACAGATTCGTTGGCTGATGCTTTAGCGATTGCTCAACATCATGATGCAGTTAGTGGCACAGAGAAGCAGCACGTGGCGTATGATTATGCAAAACGGCTCTCAATAGGTTACAAGGAGGTAAACTTGATCTCTCCTGATGTTCTCAGTAGTTAATTTCTTTGGTTCCGCTTCCAGAAATGATTTCTGTTCAATTGTCTCATGCAGGCGGAGCAGGTTGTTGTGGAATCACTTGCTTGCTTGACAGAGACAAAATCAGAAGCTGGTTGCAAGAGTTCTTCAACTAAGTTTCAACAGGCAAATTATAACTACCCTTTATCGTACACTTTTGAGGCGCTTCGCTTAAAAACTAGACTAAGAAGCTGACACTAAATCTATCTTTTTTTCAGTGTCCACTTCTAAATATTAGCTATTGCCCCCCATCAGAAGCTGATCTATCAAATGGGAAAACCCTGGTGAGGACAATTTGGCGACGACCTTTACTTCCATGTTTGTGTTTTGATTAAGAAGTAAGAATTATTTCGTGACACATTCTCTTTCGTAGGTTATTGTTGTCTACAACGCTCTCGGATGGAAGAGAGAGGATATCGTAAAGATTCCTGTAAGTAATTATTTCCGGTTCTACGTTCAAACCCTCACCTTTGTTTTTTGATGGCAATCATTACTTCAAGTCCTGAACTGTTTTCACTTTGGATAAAATTGAGCAATATGTTTTAGATTTGCATACAATCTACTTAATGTAATCTTGTTTTGAATACTTGTTTTGTTTATTCGAGTGAAATATCTCATCTTACCGACCTGGCACAGGTTGTCAGTGCGAACGTCACTGTAAAGGATTATACAGGAAAAGAAATTGAATCACAAATCTTACCTCTGCTTAATGCGTCAGTGGGTCTAAGAAACAAATATGTTAAGGCATATCTGGGTGTATCACCAAGTGTCACACCAAGTTACTGGCTTGCATTTTCAGCAACTGTACCACCTCTTGGTTTTAGCACTTACACCGTGTCAAGTGCCACACGAACAGGTTAGCGATGAGAATTTTTACGCATACAATACTCATTCAACATACCGTACTACTTATGCATAGTGGCTCAAATTTTGTTTCTCATGCTTCCTTACTATTGCTGCAGCTACAACTTCAGAGAGACAAACTGCTTACAAGTCAGAAACGAGTCAGAATGATACCATAGAAGTCGGGCCAGGAAAATTGAAACTTGTTTATTCCGGAAATGATGGAAAACTTACTCAATACATCAACACTGGAAGCTTGGTAAGCAAATTTGCCAACTTGCATCTGTGTTTCGATTCTTGAGGCTATTTCTCAATGGTCAATGCGTCAGATTTAACGTCTAGTTTACAACTGAAGGTCAACAAGTCGATACAACAAGCTTTTAGTTATTACCCTGGAGATGATGGAGATCATGGAAGTGCGGATAAACAGGTAAAACAAAGATATATCGAAGTCTTCAGTTGTTGCTGTTGTTGTTACTTCCCTAACCTTGATATACATTTTAATTTCTGAAGGCCTCGGGAGCTTATATCTTCCGCCCTAATGGTACAGTCCCCATTAACTCCGAAGGGCAGGTACATACATAATATCTTCGATGAGTGTTTCAACTTTTATCAAATGCAATCTCAATAAGAAATAGCGAGTTACCGTTAGAAATTGCAGGTTTCTTTTACTGTGCTGAGGGGACCGTTGTTAGATGAAGTACATCAGAGGATCAACTCTTGGATATATCAGGTGTGTGGAAATGATATATGGGTTTTCTTTTTCATGGTGTGAAGATTTCGCTAACGATATTACCAATTGTTTATTTGCTGCAAATTTAAACAGGTCACTAGATTGTACAAGGAAAAGGAGCATGCTGAGATTGAATTCACCGTGAGTTACTGCATTGTGTTGCGTATTTCCATTGCACGTTTCATGTGGATATCAAAGAATTACCATTTCGAGAACTTTCTTTGACAACAGATTCTCATTTTGCAGGTTGGGCCTATACCAATCGATGATGGAATTGGCAAAGAAATCGTGACTAAAATTACAACCGGCATGGAAACCAACAAAAAGTTCTACACAGATTCTAACGGGCGCGATTTTATCGAAAGAGTATGTCGTATACTTGTTTCATTTGTAGTGCAAAAATATCCTCTATAGAACATGTACGAAGCATCTGGAAGTCAAAAGAAACATGTAAGGTGTAGCTATACATTGTCTTAGCAAAAATTACTATTTTGCAGATTCGAGACTATAGAAAGGATTGGAACTTGGAAGTGAATCAACCCGTTGCAGGAAATTATTATCCGGTATGTAGGATAAAGAAGGACAGAGAAAAAGTGGCCAAGAATTTCCCAAATTAATCATTCAAACTGTTGTAAAATATGAAGTGATTAGGTTCTTTAATCACATGACAAAGTCTGGTTTTCTGTCATTTTAGATTAATCTCGGACTCTACACGAAAGACAACAGCACGGAGTTTTCAGTATTAGTAGATAGATCTGTGGGTGGATCCAGCATTGTGGATGGGCAATTGGAACTCATGGTTCATAGGTTTGTTCTCTCCGTTACTTCGAATTTTCATGTTTAACTACGCCTAATTACGTCGATTTATATTTGAGTAAATTTCATGGTTATTGATGTTGCAACCATCTGTCTATTAGGAGGTTGCTCCATGATGATGACAGAGGCGTTGGTGAAGCGTTAAACGAAACTGTGTGCATTCAAGATGGTTGCAAAGGATTAACAGTAAGATAATAAAAACCAGCCTTATGGTTCTTCGTGTTCACAAATACCAGAATTTTTTGCATCTAATGTGATTGATTTGAATACTGACAGATCATCGGAAAGTACTACCTCAGACTCGATCCATTGGGAGAGGGTGCTAAATGGCGCCGATCTTTTGGTCAGGAGATATATTCTCCATTTCTTTTAGCCTTCACAGAACAAGATGAAGATAGCTGGAAAAGCTCTCATGTCACAACCTTTTCGGGAATGGATCCTTCCTACACTTTACCTGATAATGTCGGGATAATAACCCTCCAGGTTCGTATCTCTCCTCGAGAACATGGGAGCAGCATTCTATGAAAGATGAAAAGTTCCTCTATCAGATTAACATTGTTAATCCTGTTTTTCGAACTCTGTAGGAGCTGGAAGATGGAAAACTTCTGTTCCGCCTTGCACATTTATACGAGGTTTTAGTGTGTTCCTTATTCATACATTACGTTTTCAGCAACGAATTCTAATAGGACTGATATTTTTATGGTTTATCAAATGCTAGATTGATGAGGACAAGGATCTTTCGGTTATGGCAAGTGTAGAGCTCAAAAAAGTGTTTGCAGATAAGAAGGTACGTAACATAAACATCTGCTCATGAAGATAAAAACTGATCCGAAAAACAAACCATCTAAATACTTCTGGTAACACATTTTTCATTCCAATGAAACTCAGATGAGAAAAGTAACGGAAATGAGTTTATCTGCAAACCAAGAAAGAGCGGAAATGGAGAAGAAGCGACTAGTGTGGAAAGCAGAAGGCTCCTCCGAAGGAGAAGCCAAAGTGTTGAGGGGAGGACCTGTTGATCCAACAAAGCTGGTGGTTGAACTTGCTCCAATGGAAATCCGAACGCTTATCATCGACTTCTAGTCCAAATATCCGACGGCTGAAAAGTAAGAATGTGCGAAGTAGAGACATTGCTTTCGCTCGATACTAAGCTCGAACACTCAAGGGTGCTCGGATAACTTGGATTCAGAAGGCATTGAATCAACATGAGGAAGCAATGTAGGATGAAGTTCAGAGTCCTTTATGATTGTTATACATTATTGCTTGTGTTATAAGATAATGTCATGTGGATCACTAGCCTGGCTCTAATTTTCAGAAGTTTTTAAGACGAATGCTTTATAATATAGAAATGTTCTCGGACAGCCAAAAATGCTTATAGCAAACGAAAACGCACAACTATGCTAGGGTATTTTTTTGGTGTAGGTCCCATCACATGTATGTACTTTATTCAGAAAGCATTTAAAATCCTTTGAAATATTTCACTTCTAAATATTTCGTTAAACCACGATTATTGTGCTACTAAAATAAACACCTATTAGGACTCGTTTGGTGGGTTGGATGACATTGGGCCTTAAAGATAGAATTGGATTGGCAGAGACTTATAAGACAAAACTTGTAACCCATGTATAAATATATGTTAGATAACCCATTTTATTGTGGACTTATAACTTATCATGTTCAGTCATATTCATCTCACATTGAACACAACAGACAACAAACCGAATTCAAGTCCATTTTAATTGATCACAACATATTTCATCCAATCCACCAAACAAACCTCAGTGCTAGGCTAGCATATAACTGGTTACACATCAAACAACACGTTACATCTGCTCCAGTCAAAGTGATGTAGTTTACAGATTTTACCCAATAAAAAAATAATAAATAAATAAATAAATAAATAAAAGGGGGTTCTGCCGACGCCTCCATAACACATCATTGATCACAGACAGGCCCGATGCCAACGGCAAAAGACCAAGACATTTATATTTTCCACAACGACCAAGACTTTGGTATTACGACGTCCTTAAATAAGTTCATGAGCTTTCTCATCACCTTAATATATTTTCTTTCTTTTGTTTTTCAAGACTTGAAACGTCAGGTGCAAGCGTGAATGTTATTAAACAACTGAGCTCCAAGTCCGATGGCGGTTGAAGCTAATTGCTTGCGGCCTCTTTTGGTTATGGTACTGCTAGTTCAAGTGTTTCTACGTGGGGAGTCCAAGTACATGGTTTACAATACAACGTCGCGCCTTGTTCCCGGGAAGCTCAACGTTCATTTAGTCCCTCACACCCACGACGACGTCGGATGGAAGAAGACCGTTGATCAGTACTATACTGGCTCCAACAATTCCGTTGATGTGGTGGGGTTCCCATCCCTTTCTTTAATTTGATCATTTTACTTTTAATTCATTATTCGATAATGCTCATGTTTCCCATGGGGAACCTACTTATGACGTGACCTTCCATTTATGATTAATGCGTTTTCATTCTACGAAAATCATAATCAAAATCATTCATTCTCTTTCTCATCATCTGAAGATTATATATGTAAAAAATCATTTGATCTGGATATCATTTAACCTTCCATAAGCTTCAAACCAATCAACCATTTTGACCACGATGGAAATGCTCTTATGATGAAATGTCCATTTTTTGGTGCACAAGAAAGGTTAAAAGATCTCTACACTGAATGATTTTTTTTTTTCCATATATGATCCTTAAATGATAATAAAGTAAACGAACGGTTTTGATTATGATGTTCGTAGGATGAGGACGGGTAGGGGACAAGTAGGTTCCCGTAAGGGAACACAAGGATTATTCATATTAATTTACTTGTGCTTTTCAGTTAATTGTATTGCTTTTATTATAGGAAATTATTAAGAAAAAATCCCGTATGAACATTTTTTCTTCATTCACTTTTAACATTTTAATTTATCTTCCGGTTTTTAATTTGAAATTTGGATGCTCAATTGCTAATGAACACTCGATCTTTTATGATATTAAAATAATAATAATAATAATAATTAAAACTACTGTTTTCAGGTAGCTTGTGTTCGGATGGTGCTGGATTCGTTGGTTCCCGCTTTGTTGGCCGATAAGAACCGCAAATTCATATACGTTGAACAGGCAATCAATATCGTTAATATTAGTTGAAAATATGTGATTTTTATTTTATGATTAAAAATTATGTGAAAATAACGGGTTTTAAACGTAAAATGTATATATGTACGTGTATTGTATGTTATAAAATACGGACGCACAGATACATGTATTTACTTAACAGGGTCTTGAGAGAAAAGCACCATTTGAAAGTGGGTGAAGAAGAATTGATGAATTGGAGTGGTGTGGTATCCAAAATTGATATCATCATTATATAGAGGTGGGATTGGTAGTGATGAGGATATAAGGTGAATCAAACTAAATATGTCTTAATGGGTATCCATTAACAACTCAATGCATTGATTTGTCACCTATGCTGCATACAATAGTAGAGCACACTGGTTCTTCTGTAGGGTATCCGGCCATTTGGATTAGAGGTGGTGCAAGAGGGAGGTGGGACCAAATTTGGGGTATGGTTAAGGGCCCCGCTATCAAGGGTTGGGTTTAGATTTAGTGGAAAAGGATCATTGCCAGATCCTTTTTGTGGGAATCTAGGATATCAAGTAATCACAGTCGTTCATCGTATATCGTGTGGTCAATTTTCGTTAGATACTATTTATATTCAATTTTAAATTTTGAATTTAAAATGATTTCTAACCGTACGATATACGATGAATGCCCGTGATTGCTTGATCCCCGGATCTCCAC
>JAOTRO020000017.1:3644883-3661753 GCA_028566515.2 Pyracantha coccinea | reverse complement strand
CTGTATCCTTCCAAACATGCATTTCGCAAAGCTCGATGATTCGCCTATGTTCCGCCAACAGGTTTCTTCATTTTCTAAATTTTTATATGCTTATATATATTGTCATTATTTTTGTATGCTAACATTATGCCATTGAAAGCTCAGATCAACTTGTTCGTTTTGGTAGGCGGATATTATCGTCATAGTTTACAAATTTCACATCTTTTTTTTTTCCTTCTGAATTTATGGATTATGGTTAACAACGGTGTGACATTTTTGCTTCTCTTAGAGCTTGCCAGTTTGGTTGATTTTCTTTTCAAATAAACGCATCGCATATAGTGAAACATTTTCGGCGTAATATAGATCGTTAAAGATAGATAATGCAGCAGCCTTGATGCTGTCATTGTATTCGAACCCATGTCGTTAAAACTCCTCGGGGTGAAGAAAGTTACTACTTTTCTCTGCATTTGTTGTTTATTCGATATTCGTTACTCTGCACAATCTGGACACTTGAAGTTTTGATGTTTGCTTATTGATGTATGCTATATTGGAAACAGATACAAGGGTTGGAAGAAAGTGCAGAGTCACTGAGGGGAAGATGTTATAAGTTTTACAAAGGATGTCGAAAGCATACGTACGATGAGAAGTCCCTCTATCTCCTTATGCTTTCTATCTGAATAATGACAACACTTTCTCATTCAACAGCTTTCAGTTGTGTCGTTGTTGTGGCGTCGAAACATCAAATCTTTAAGCTTTTTAGCATCCGAGAATAAACAGATTACTCGACAAACACATGAATGCACAGAGGAAAACTAAACCCTCTTCATATGAAGAATTAAACCAAAACTTCCCCACTCAATCTCCCCATTTCAAGCCACGGAGTTTTTTACTTCTTAAGAAAAATAGACGGAATTGTGGGGTTGTTTTTGTGGTTTTATAATCACCAGCCGCTGTTATATGTGTCTTATATTTTTTATCCAATTTAATTTTTTCAGAGAAGGGCTTGGAGAAGCGTTTGATTGTGAAATCGCTTTTATAAATGCCCTCGAAACTTTTGGGGGAGGGCATAATGATCCTATTTTTTCAGATTTAGGAGGTATGTCTTTGTATGATTGTGTTCATCTCTGCCTAGTTTCTTTCAGTACTTATAAATTCCGCATTAAATTTCTCAGGCCATATTATGACCAGATTCACAACTGCATTGAGAGAAATCGCGACGTACAAGGAAGTTTTTCGTTCACAGGTACTAATCTGTTCCGGTGTCCTCAACAAAATCATAATCTGAACAATATTTGTCGATACGATCATATTTTTTTCAACCTTAACCGTTTCTTCATCTCATGATGCTTATATATGATTTCTTTGTTGAAATCTCATGTTGGTCTCAGTTAGAGCACATGCTAAATGATAAGCTGATGCACATTGTCCATGTTGACCTCCATGATGTCAAGGTACAATGTCCGGCGAAAGGTTAAGTAGGCTTGTTTACGTATGCACTATACTTACAGTCATTGCTCCGGTTTACATGGCATTGGTTTCGGTATTATGAACTGTGTTCTGTTGTATTTCCTTTCATCCCTCTCATTGTCTAACAAATTCCTTTTTTCGCTAAAGTATCTTATTGGTGCAGGAAGCCCGAAAGCGTTTTGACAAGACTTCACTTGTATATGATCAGGTGGTTTTCTGTTCTGACAATTTCATACATTCGCATTAGGCGTCGAAAAGTTTGCAGAATACAATATTTTTCTTCAATCAAAATATGGTTTCTTGTGCAGCAAGCATATGTGTTTTTGTTAGACTTATAAGGGTAATGTGTATTCTGTGCACACTGCACAGGCACGTGAGAAGTTTCTGTCGTTGAGGAAGAGTACGAGGATGGATATAGCTGCTAGTATAGAGGAGGTATATCCAAAATGGTTCACCTCCAAATTCAAGTACTATTCAGTCTGTTGTATAGGTTGAATTAAGATAGTTTTCCATGGGTGACCATTCAAATCTAACTTGGTAGAGAGACATTCCAGGAACTGCAGAATGCAAGATCCTCGTTTGAGCAAGCCCGCTTCAACCTGGTAAGATAAGTTTCACAACGACAATTTGGTTCAAATAAAATGCAATGCAGAAGTAGTTAGGCTTTCAACATAGTCTACTTATTTATCCAGGTTACTGTTCTATCTGATATCGAGGCCAAAAAGAGGTTTGAGTTTTCAGAAGCTGTTAGTGGCATGATGGATGCTCATCTCCGTTACTTCAAACACGTATATTACACCACCCTACTGATAATTTGTGCATCGCAACGTCTACACTGCTTATGATATTGTCCCTTCCATTTGCAGAGTTATGAGTTACTGCATGCAATGGAACCGTATATCCATCAGGTTTGTGATTATAAACAGCATCAAAGTTCTCTTCGGAAACTTTATGGTTTCACTGTCAAGTGAATATCTGTTATTGTTAACTGTAAGAGTTTTTGCTGTTTTCCGATATAGGTTTTAGCTTATGCACAACAGACAAGAGAAAGTTGCAAACAGGAACAGATATCTCTTAATGAAAGGATACTAGAGTACAGGAGGCAGATTGATCGGGAAAGTACGCAGTCCTTGAGCGGTATCCATGGTTCCCCCAGTGGAGATGGTCCACAGCCTCTCTCTCGGAAATCACATAAAGTGATCGAGGAAGTGATGCAATCTGCTGCAAGGGGGAAGGTACTTGCAGTTGCAGATATATTTCAGATTTGTTTTAGTTTCGGCACAGTTTGAAGTTGCATCCATGGAGGTATGAATATTCTTTCAGGTACAAACCATTCGGCAAGGATATCTATCAAAACGTTCCTCCAATTTGAGAGGTGACTGGAAGCGAAGGTATTTCATCCTTGATAGTCGAGGGATGCTGTACTACTATCGTAAACCATTGATTCGGCCATCTGTAAGTCATTTGCTGGAGGATATGTTGTATAAACCTTGTTTTGTGTGTCTCCCACTGCTTACTTGATGTTAATCATACTGTTTCAGTATGGGAGTCAATCTTCTCCGCAGAAGAATAATTACTCTGAAAATGGCTCCGGGATTTTGAGTCGATGGCTTTCATCTCACTACCATGGCGGTGTACATGATGAAAAATCTGTTGCACGCCACACCGTGAACTTGCTGACATCAACGATAAAGGTTGATGCAGACCAGACAGACTTAAGGTTCTGCTTCAGAATTATATCACCAATAAAAATCTACACTTTGCAGGTATTCGTTTCAAAAAGTTCTTGGGAGAGGGTAATGCTGGATTCTTACCAAATTTGACGCCTTAAACATAAGGCAGTCGATTCTAAATTTTTTTGGCGATGCAGGCAGAGAATGCACTTGATCAAATGGATTGGATTGAGAAAATCACTGGAGTAATTGCTTCACTATTGAGTTTCCAGACATCTGAGAGGGTAATTGTTCAGAATCTGCATTCTTTAAAACATGAAACCTTTGAATCTATAGTTGTTGAAATGGTTATCTATTGTTTGGCAGCGTCTCTCGACTAGCCCTACAGGAAGCGACGATCAATTATCTGGAAATGAGGGTAGTTCATTCGAAAGCGCTCCTCATGCTGAGCAGACAGCTATTCCGGAACTCTCACCTAAGATCACAGCTTGTAATTATCTCCGAATGTCTAAAAGTTTGCAGCCGCACAAGTTCAAACCGAAAAGTGAGAAACTGATTGACTTACTCAGAAGAGTGTGTGGTAATGAAAAATGTGCTGATTGTGGTGCACCTGAACCAGATTGGGCATCTTTGAACCTTGGGATTCTTATTTGCATCGAATGTTCTGGTGTCCATCGTAATCTCGGTGTACATGTATCAAAGGCAAGTTGTCTAGTTTAAGATTTATTCTGTGAAATGGTTATGGATGTCTCCGTTTGTTTATTAACGCATTGATGCAGGTTCGGTCACTGACACTTGATGTGAAAGTATGGGAACCTTCTGTCTTAACCTTGTTTCAATCACTGGGAAATACTTTCGTAAACTCGATTTGGGAGGAGATGTTGTATTCAAGAAGTTCTTTGCAGGCTGATAACATGCCTATAGGGTAATTAAGTACTCCGTAAATCTATATGATTGGAACTGATGTTCTTGTTGTGCTAATAACTCGTTAGTTCGTGCAATGTAGTTTCTCCGGTGCTGATAGAAATGAGCCTTTTCTTATGATAAAGCCATGTTATGACGATCTTATTTCAACAAAGGAGAGGTATATTCATGCAAAGGTATTCTTCTAAATAGTCTGCTCACTCCTGTTTGTTTCAACTGTATAATTTCGATAGGATTTGTTGTTCGGAACCTCTGAGATTTCTCTCTACTTGCAGTATGCAGAGAAACTTTTTGTTCGTTTTACAAAAAACAATCAGAAGCTCCAAGTAACGGGGCAACAGTTGTGCAAAAGCGTCCGAGCGAATGACAAGAAAGCACTCTACCGCTATATTATTGGTTATGAAGCAGATGTTAATGCTAGATCAGTGCAAGCATTAGATGGTATGCTCTTATAATCTGAAAAATGAAACGCAATTGGTTGAACAGAAATTACCTGATACCGAATGGTCGCTTTGCAGATCATTCCGAAGACAAGCCTTCGTCGAGTAACTTAAATTCCGTCACTAGAAGTGAAATTCAGCCCGCAGAAGACGGCGCTGAGGACTGTTCCCTGCTTCACCTAGCTTGCCAAAGTGCCGATATTGGCATGGTAGAGCTACTTTTACAGTATGGTGCGCACGTAAACGCTACTGATTTAAAAGGTCAAACACCGCTGCATTATTGCGTTATCAGGGGGAACATTGCCATTGCAAAGTTGCTTCTTACGAGGTAAGCCTTTGTGCATTTGGGATTCATTTGGGGTTGCTTCTGTATGAAGCACTTCTGCGGAAAACTGCTTCTTCTAGAAGTGCTTTTGTTAAATGCTCGGCTCGTTTAATTCAATTGCAGGGGAGCTGATCCTCGAGCCACTGACAGAGAAGGTAAAACACCAAGTGAGCTTGTATCAGAATCTGCCTCGAAAGACAATGGGATGCTGGCTCTTTTAACAAACTCCGGCAGATGATGTTCTAAAACCGAAATTTTTCGCGAACTTAACACAAGAACTAATCGAAAATGTGAGACCGTTTTACATCTTCGAAATGTAGGATCAGTTTAGTTTTGTGGGTTGAGGTGTATAGAGGCAGTTTGATTTGGTTTGTATCTGTTTATGTACTATTGTGTTCTCTATAATTTGGTTGTGTATAAAAATAGAATGTTAGGAGGTTTTAGCAAAAGTTATTTTGTTGTTGTATGTAGATGATCAGTTTTTTTAAAGAAATGTCGATTGGAACTGAGCGTTTTAGCTTTCTCTTTCTCATTGTAAAACCATTTTATGTATCTTAATTTTAACTCATTACTCGTTTCACGTATCTTAAATCTAACTCATTACTGCCCACTTTTACTACTTTAGCGCTCCGCACTTGGCTACCCAGCTTGTACTGTGGGCACGATAACTGGTACACCAGAGGTGCGTCCTTCCTGATCCTCTCGTACTAGGGAAAGGTCCTCGCAATGCTCTAACGCCCACACTGGATACGAACCAAACTGTCTCACGACATTCTGAATGCAGCTCACAAACCGCTTTAATGGGCGAAAAACCCAAACCCTTGGAACATAATACAGCCCCGGGTGGCGAAGAGCCGACATCGAGGTGCCAAACCTTCCCGTTGATGTGAGCTCTTGGAGCCCCCAAGGTTCAAAGTTAACTCTGTAAATTGTCCATATCAAATGTTGGGAAGAAAAATCTTATACAATACTGGTGATGGTTTATAAATCAAATAATTTGAGCAGAAAATGTAACCTATGGTAAACATAAAACGTCACATAAACGCTCATTACTGAGAAGAGTTTTAGTAATAAAAAGCATAAAAGCAATTTAGAAGCACTTTGTCGAACTCAATCTGTCCAGAAACACTTCAGACTGCTGTATCATTTGAGAATTTGCATACCAGTAATTAAAATTTAATACGTAAACAGCTGAAATGCATCATGAGTAAGACGTAAGTTAGTCGTTTATGTTATCTGACTTGAGATACAAGAAAGTAGAATGTTCAAAATAGATCCTCTTTACATTGACTCGAAAATATTTTCTTTCGTATCTAATCTGCCTTCATCTGAACGATACAAGGGCGCTTGCTACATAATATCAGCCATCATTAAGAGGAGAACTAAGTTCTAAACACATGAGCACGAAGAAGCAGAAATCTTCCAGCATGAAAATATCAGCAAACCAAGTTGCTTCTTTCACAAGCAAAATTGCTAATTACCACATTAGTTTAGGTCTGTTACCTGTACGACCACCTCATGGCATTGTTTCCTGGTCTTGCTTTTATCACCCGTCTTCATATCATCTGGATTAACCCACCACACCAACCTTCAAGTGGACTGACTACTTCATATCCTGCCACTGTTGTCCTTTTCCCATCCTCTTTACATCAATGTCTGTTTCAAACCAAAAAAGAAAGTTCCATAAAGTTCTCAAGAGGTTAAAATTAAACCAATAAACTTTTCCAAGCAATTCTGCAGTTAACTATTAAGGTGCACAGGTAAAAGTTTACCTTTCTAAGCATTGAATCCACCCCTTTGCTTTAGGGAGAACACAATCACTGGTTAAGAATGAGGAAGCTCTGCATTGGCAAAAGCGCTTTTCCATACTACAACTTGCGAACTCCACCCTCAGGCCAGCATTTGAATTTGGTTGAGGGAGCAATGAATAGGAAGAGAACCAGAAATTCTGTCTCGATCAACTAGACTTGTCCCTGATTGCCATCTTTCCTTGCTTTCAACATATTCTGGAGCTAACCTCACTTTGGTCCTCATGAATTAAGTCATCTAAACTGGTGGAATGTGAAACCCATCCAAACCTAAGCATGCTCTCAAAAATCCTTGCTGCTTTTTCTGCATTCCCTAATTTGTAAAATCCACGAACTAATGTGCTGCATGTAGCAAGACTGAGCACAAATCCATGTTCTACCATTTCATCAAGTGACTTCATTATCTCAGAAAATTCTTCCCTTCGGAATAGAGTACTTGTCAGTGCATCAACCACTGCACTGTTGGAGATTGCACCATTGACCAAAGTTTCATCTACCAGCTTTAAACATTTTACCAAATCACCTTCTTTGCAATAAGCATCAACCATCATACGATATGTAACTTCATCAGGCTTGAGTCCCTCCGCCACCATCTCATCAAAAAGAGCAAACATCTTATATCTACTTCCCGTGCTATTGTATCCATGTAAAAGCGAAGTATATGTTAAAATATTTGGCGTCAGATTCCTTTTCTGCATTTCCAGAAAGAGCTGTTCTGATTCCCTCATCAACCCCTCTTTGCAGAGGGAAACAATCAGAATCGTGTAGGTGACATGATTTGGGGTCACATGCTTATCCACCATATCTTCCAACAACTGGTTAGCTTCCACCATCCTCCCCAATTTGCAGAAGCCATCAATCAATGCATTGAAAGGAGAAGTGGCCACAATGCCCTTCCCCACTGTATCCCGAAATAAAGACACGGCCCTCTCCATGTCACCTGCCTTGCAGCACCCATCAATTAGGATGCAGTAGATGAAACTATCTGTAGGGATCCCACGTAGAAGCATCTCATCTAATAACAAAAATGCCTCGGTTAATTTTCCGGATTTGCTATATCCGTCCATCATTGTAGCATAAGTCACAGCATTAAGAGACAAACCCTTTCTGGAGATTCCATCAAACAGTTCTCTGGCTCTATCAGTATCACCTGACTTACACAATCCATTAATCAAGGCATTATAAGTAACAATGTTTGGATCAACGCCTCTCCGGCACATCTGTTCAAGAAGTTGGAAAGCCTTATCCACATTTCCCTGCTTACAGAAGCCAGATATGAGAGAGCTGTAAGTAAAAACATCAGGAACCAGATCCTTGCCAAGGAGCTCGGAGAAAATCCCCATTGCTTCTTGAATTTTTCCATTCTTTGAGAGACCATGAATAATGACACTATAAGTTTTGATATCTGGGAGCACCCCTTGTCCAAGCATACATCTAAACGTAGAATATGCTTCTGTTAAGTTACCGTCTTTGCAATGCCCTTCAATGAGGGCTGTATAGATAACATCATTAGGAGCTATACCGCAACCCAACATCTCCTGGAAATACGTATTTGCAAGTTGCATTTGCCCCTCCTTACAGTATCCATGAATAAAAGCCCCATAAGTATACGCATTAGGCTTTAATCCTCTGTCAACCATTTCCACGAAGTAAATCCTGGCTTCATCCATTTTCCTGGCTTTACAGAGGCCAATTATAAGAGAATTGTAGCAAAATGCATCAGGCATGACTCCCTTTTTGGTCATTCCCTTTAATACTTTTATTGCCTCTTCAAATTTTCCTTCCTGGACATGACCTCTAATTACAGTTGTATAGATAACGGCACCTGGTTTCAAACCTCTGGTAATCATTTCCTTCAGAAGTTGATTAGCCCCTTCCATATCTCCAAGCCGGCTTAGGCCGTTGATTATCGCTCCATAAGTGAACACACCGGGTGCAAAGTTCCTCTTCTTCATCTCATTAAGTAACTCACAAGCCTTGACCATATTTTGTTCTCGACAATACCCGTCAATTAAAAACCTGTATGTCTGGGCATTAGGTCTAGTGCCCATAACATTCATCTCATTCAGGAGAACTTCTGCCTTCTCCATCCCACCAACTTTACACATCCCAGCAAAAATTGCATTACATGTGGCATCGCACAACTTAAAGCCTCGAGCAATTGTCTCATCTTTGATCCTCAGAGCCTCTTCCAAGTAACCTTCTTTCATCAACCCATCAATCAAAGCAGTGTAGCAGGTGCTGTCAGGACTCAAACCTTTATCATACATGTATTTCAAAATCAATTTTGTTTCTCCTGGTCTCTTCTGTCTGCACAACCCGTCAACAAGTGCCGAATAAGTATACCTATCTGGGACCAATCCCTTCTCCACCATAGACTTCTTTACCGCTAAGGCTTCATCGACATCCCCAACCCTACACAAACCACCAATCACCACATTATAAGTACTTAAATCTGGATTACCACCCTTCTCCTCCATCTCTAACAGAAACATCTTTCCCTGCCCGGCATTCCCTGCCCTACAATGCGCATGGATCACATTGTAATAAGTGTAAAAATCAGGTTTCATTTTCGCCTCTAACATCCCATCATACACCTTCCAAAACAACTCCATTCTATTACACTTCAACAAATCATTCAACAGAGAATTGCAGCAATCCAATCTTGGCAAAATCCCAACTTTCCTAAGTCCCAGAAAAACATCAGCAGCCTCATTCAACCGCCCCGCCGCCCTAAAAGCTCTAATCAGAAACTCAAAAACAATCTTATCAGACCCACCACGCTCACCATCTCTAAAACAACTAACAACAGAATTCAAAACTTCGAAAACTGGTTTTCGGGTCTTAACCATTATATCTAACACAGCATTAGCCTGCTCAAACATCTTGGAATTGCACAGAACAACAGCAAGGATCGAAAAGGAATGCAAATTTTGGGGAAAACCCAGGTGGGTATCGGTCCATAGGAAGAAACTAAGGAGGCGTTTTGGGTCACCAACCTGGTGGTTCTGCTGCAGAACGGCTCGGACCACATGTGGGTTCAGCTTCCTGGGGAGGTCCGATGAGTTGAGAACGAAGTGCCAGTCGCTGTGGTTTCTGAGGACGGTGGAGATTTCTCTCACTGTTTCGTCATCGTCCTGTTTGAACGTCTCTGATTGCTGCGAGGTGGTGGTGCAGTATTCGATGTGAATCAAAAGTCTTGCTTTTGCAATACCAATTCGATTGCTCAGATGAAATGCAAAGAGATGTCCGTGAGAAAATAACCCCATTTTTTTTTCTGATGCCCAAATGGTGAGCTACTCAGCTATGGCAGTGGAGGCATGAGATGAGAGCAACACAAAGACATCTGAGTCTCTGACCAAGAGAGAAAAAGAGGAGAGACAGAGAGACTGGGCTATTTTGTAAAGTTTTAAACTTTGAAGCCCAATTAATAAAAACCCAATGAACCCAAATGGCCATGTACTTTTTCAGGTCCAAATTCTCATCTGCGATGGCTGCTGGCATGCTGCTGGGTTTCTTCTTCTTCTTCCTCCCCAAAGCTTCTTGAACTCGTAACCTCCATTACTGCCCTGCAGACAACAAACCCTCCTTGAATTCTGCAGAAAAAGCCATGGATGCTCTGTAATTTTCCTGTCTAATCAGCATCAGGTATAATCTCCTTTTTCCAAATTGTTTAATGGGTTATGCAATTTCGAATCGTATATTTAATGGGTAATTTTCTTTTATTTATTTTTCAATGGATTTTTGTGTCCTTTCGTTTCTTGAAGGGGATAGTTTATAATTTTGTAATGTCTTAAATCAGAAACGTGAAATTTGCTTTGAAGCTTTGTTCTTTGAAATGTTGCTGCACAGGAAAGTGATACGAGCCAGCAGGTATGAATTGGGTGAGGCAGAGAGTTCTGGTTTCAATTGGGAGGCAGAGGCAGGTGCATACTTTCGATGCGCCGAGCGAATGCTTGAAGACGAAGATTGCTGAGTTGGGGAAAATGAGGAGGAGAAGAAGCTCAAAGAAAGATAAGCAATCGGTTTTCGTCGAGGTTCCAGAGTCGATGACCTACCTCGACACAGCCACCATGCCCCAGATTCTCACCGCCGTTGGCATTGCCCTCTTCGCCAAGCTCCTCATGCTGGTAAGTGAAATTGAATATATTTTTCTGTCATTGTTTCCACAACCCCATTTGTTTATTTGCTTTCTGTTTCCTAAATGTTGTTGCTGTTTCGTAATCTCCGACTAGAATTTGCATCTTGATGAAAATTTGGAAATTCATGATTATCAGAGCTGTGTTTCACTGTTTTGCACACTCTTCTGCCTATTGATCCTGCTTGTGTATTGCTAGAAAAGAATCCTTGTGCTTTATAATTTGTTGGGGTTTTTGGAAGTTCAACATTGTTGTCTTCTTGAAGTAAGTTTTTCGTGTTTAATTTTCTAGGGGAAGATGAAATAAGTAAATGGATTAGACCTTGTTGGAAGTATAGAGCTTTTATGTAAAGGTTTTATTTTTTTGTCTTCCTGGCAATAAACGGAATAGCTTACCTCGTTTGATTAGAGAACAATTTGGATTTCGTTGGTTAATTATATTTAGTGATCAATGTAACTGGTCTTTCATGCTGGCAGTACGACGACTCAAGGTCACAAGAATTGATTGAACGCAAAATAAAGAATGCTCCTGCTGGGCAAGGCACTGTTAGGATGCTCTCCCGAGAGGAATGGGAAGAAATTCGTGAAGTAAGACCGAGGACTCCGTTTGAATCCAAGCTTGCTCGTCCAAATGCACGCTTAAGAACTGGAGAACCATTACGCATGGTGAGGCATATGTTACTTTTTACACAATGCTACATATTTGTAACTTTGTTTTTGCAGTCTTGCTGATTGTTGGATCAGTCTTGTTTTCCTACATCAAATTGCAGTGTCATTTTGGTAAATTTGCAATGAAAAATGGTATAGCATCTCAAGTTCTATACCTAATGGCACCAGCTGATGTTCTCCCCCAAGCTGCCATTTACAGAATTTATTCTAGTTTTAGCGGGTCTGCTTATGTACATGAATGTTAAATTACTGCTGGTTTTTCTGATGCACATTAATGTTAGGTTGCCGCTGGTTTTTCTAATATACATGAATGTTACGTTACTACTGGTTTTTTTAACGTACATGAATGCTTAAGCAACCACGTCTTTGATTTTTAATTTTGGCTTTCAATTGGCCATTTAGCACTTGGATATTTGCATACGTAGACTTGCACTGGTGACAAATTTGCTGAATGTTTAGGTTACTGCTAAAAGAAAGCATGCTGACATTTTCACATGTTCTGAACTATATCTTTGCCTCCTAATCTAACGAGTTTAAATTGTATCATGTTTCTCACCCAGTCACCCTTAATAGCTTTCAACCCGCTTAAAATTTTCTGTTGCGACCTTGCTATGCTTAACTGCTTCAGAAAGTATCATCTCATTGATACTTTACTTCGGTGCTTTTTGTTTCATAATTTGGTTCATTGCTGACAGGGGAAGGGTCTTACACTGCACTAGAATGTAGAAAATCATAGATCTTAAATATTTTGATTTTAATGGTTTTCTCTCAAAGAACATAAGTAGGAAATTTACATCCATTGTCCCGAATGAAAACAATTTGATGTTTTGTACATATACTTGTGCATCCCTTTATGCTTTGCTTCCGAGAAGTAAAAAAATGTTTCATATCATATGTTTCTCGCAGGAGGATGTGAAGGATTGGACGATAGATGTGCTGACAGATGCATTTGCTCGGGTTGAAGAAAGCGTTAGACACACTTCCAAGTGACTTTTTCCCCATCTTTTGACTATGTAACATAGTGAATGTCGAATTTTATTAATCAAGAGTCATACACAAAGCCTACTTTGGACCAATTCTACGTACTTACGAGCCTCCAGAAGATAGCATCTATGAGTTGCTTCTGAAAGAATATCTTCTTGTCATGTGGATTCGATTTCTGGTATAATTTTGTGAGGCTTTAATGCAGAAAATATACTTCAAAGAACCATCACAAAGCAATGGTTGCAAAGGCAGGTGGTAAAGGATGCAGTCTGCTTTGCACACTCCATGTGATGGTAGCCAGAGCTTGCAGAGGCAAGTGTGTACGATTTTGTTCAATTTGTTGGGCCTACTTGCTCTGTTATGTTTTGCTTTCCAAAGGCAAACTCTGATGTCTTGGGCCACAGCTGATCAAATATTATCTCATTTTCCTATCTTCATAGCAAAAAGCAATACCTTTGATACCTGAGGTGTGACTGTGTTAGTATTCCATGTCAATCACACAATGTCATGATTTTTACAACCATAGTTTTGTATTTATATTTGATTCACTGCCCTCCTCCTCTGATATCAAGTGATTAAGAGCACTTATCTTACGCATGGTCTTTTTTTTTTCTTTTTTCTTTTTTTTTTTGGTGAAACAACTAATTTTATTAAAGAAAAAACACACTAATACAAAGTGAGGCAAGTTCGAAGACAATCCACAACACTGAAGTAAAAGTGCAGCCCATTACAAAAGTAAAATAAAGAAACAAGCTCCAAAAGCAAGTCCAAAACAATGCCCTAATCGAAACCCTAGATTTGGAAACGAGAGTCAGCCTCCTCCACCAAAATAGCAGCACCACCATTGCTAAGTTACCGCCATTGGTAAGAAAAACCAACGAAGCGAGAGGATGAACGGAAAATGGGGGTGCGCAAGCCACCTGCGTTAAAAGCCTCCCATAATCCTACCAAGTAGTGCGAATTGCACTTTAGCAGCCACAGAAACCCAAAGCACGCCTTCAACCGAAGTCCATGGAGGAAGAACTCAAGAAGCCGAATAGCCGAACAAGTGCAGATGTTCGACTCTCCCTTCCCTTAGTAATGTTTTATCAAAAAGTAAAACGTTCAATCCTCGGTTGCCAATTACGCCAAATTTTTGCCATTACAAATGATATTATTGTTCTAAACTACCAAAGAGAAGAAAAAGATTATCATTACAATCCACGACTTGCTCGGTGAGTACCAATTATGCCAATTGAGTCGTAAAGAATCGGAAAGCCAAGAATGTCAGTCCGCAACATCTTTCACTGGGTTTTTGTGTTTCCCACTACCCTTTCAAATAGAACTCAATTTTTGCCCTTTCAAAAAGTGCAAGTCGATATGTGTGTTCCAACTCGTTACAGGAAAAAAGAGATTTTATTCAATTTTTAGCTTTTGGAGTGCACTTTTTAGTACAAGAACTAGAACTTGCTACTCAAAGGCCACTCATTTCTCAATTGAGATTGTGGGGGACAGTGATGCAATTTACACTATTGCTATTCTAAAAGGTTAATTCATCGGAGGAGGATTGTATGCCCTCTTCTTTCTCGTGTCCTTTCATGCCCTCCTGTTTTGTGTGGTCACGGTTAAGTCACGTCAATATAATATAAAATATTAACGTGGCTTAATCGTGACCACACAAAATAGAAAGGCATGGGAGAACACGGGAAGGAGGAGGGCAAACAATCCTCCTCTTCTTCATCTATTGAAAATATGGCCCATGCAACAGCCTAGAGGTGCTTAAAATTTTTAAATTTAATTTTCGAGTGCGGTAATATGAGAATCACTAAATATGCTAATCAAATATCGTATACATGTCAGCACCTTATGGTTTGTGGCCTAGTTTTTGGATAAATCAAATCGGAATAAAGGAGTTTCAAATCCAATCAAAAGAATTTCGAACGAGAATTGCCTTCCAATTCTTTTCTTTTTTTAAAAAAAATCTTGAATTTCAACATCCCTTATAATTTCAAAAAAATTCAGAATTTATTGGAAACTTTAGAAGCAACATATTTCATTATGAGTAATGCTACACTTACCACATTTGTATCTATACTCTAATAGAGGTAGGACCACCAATATATGCGAGTTCCACTTTTATTACAACATTATTATGAATGTATATGAAAAATATAATAAGAGTAGCATTTTTGTTTCATACTTCTTTTATTACTTACTCAAAATTTTGAGTGTGTCCAACAATTTGAAAGATCAAAATTGAAAACCGAGTGAAAACCCGAAGAAACTATCATATGCTAACACAGGAGCTACAAAGTCGCATTTTGCAAGAAGAAATATAATTAGTGGAGTGTTACTTTTGAAAAAAAAAAATTCAAATTTGGAATTTCAACATTCATACTAAAGGTATGTACTGACTACTAGTTTGTCATTCTAAATAGTTCAAACTTGAATAACACAATATATTTTGAAACTTTCAAGATTTTAAGATATATTCCAATTCTAATTTTAAGATACAACTAGAGGAGAGACTTTCCAGTGTGTCCAGAACACTGGACGAAACACTACGTGTCATTATACAATTGGAATAACTCTTAAAAATAAAAAAAAATTAAAAAAAAACAATTCATTTGATTGTATAATAATATGCGGTGCTTCGTCCTGTGTTTTAGGCACATAGAAAAATTTCTCCAACTAGAGGTGTCCAAAATTGCAACATTATGACTTCGAGTACGGTGACATTATGTTTAGTTGTTTACTAAATTTTCTAATCAAAAGACATACTGGTAACCTGTACACATGTCAGTATCTTGTACAAAAAATGGAGATTAGGTGTCGGCCTCACTCCACATCGAACTTCAACGATCCGAACCGTCTATTTTGTAAGTTCGATTCATAGATCATCCTTACAAAAATTTAATTCAATCCAAAACCATTTGCCTATTTAATTATCAAGATAAATTTTCAGTGTTTCTTATATAACAAAGTATTCGTTAATTTCTTTGAACCCAAATAGATGTCTTAAACATTTTTTATTTGGCTAATATTTTGCAAGGATGATCTATGATGCAACTTGAAAAATAGACGATTCAGATTGTTAAAGTTTATGTAGTGTGGACCTCACAACTAATTTCTATTTTTATAAAAAATGAGGATCCCTTCCGTTAAAGATTTCCTATATATATATATATAGGTATTTGTTTATTTGCCCCTTGAACTTGTATGGAGTTGCCAATTTCCCTTTTGAACTTTAATTTTAGCCGATTACCTCTTGAACTTTTTTAATTACCCACTTTCCCCCTTGAACTTTAATTTTAGCTAATTAACCCCCTGACCTTTGTATGATTAGCCAATTCCCCCCTTGGCATTAGATTTTAAAAACTTTCATTCAATTTTTCATCCATCCATTTTTTTCATTCTTTTTGCCCTCATAGTTGTTTCCATGATCAAGATGGATGGAAAATTGGATGAAATTTTTTAAAATCTAATGCCAGGGGAGAAATTGTCTATCTATACAAGTTCATGGGGATAATCGGCTAAAATTAAAGTTCAATGGCGAAACTGGCTAATTATAAAAGTTCAAGAGGTAATTCGCTAAAATTAAAATTTAAGGAGAAAATGACAACTCCATACAAATTCAAAAAGCAAAATCGATAAATATGCCATATATAAAACCTAGAATCCGCCCAAATTTGAATCAATGAAATGTTTTCACATCACATTGCCAACCAAATTGGTAAATAAATTGGTGACCGTGACCGTACTAATGTCATTTCGCCTGCCAATAGGGGCGGTGGAAATAAGGGTTTAAGAGCAAGACCAGCGGTGGTGATGGCCTGATGGACCGGGGAACATTTTAATGCAATTGCCTCCCTTCCTTGCTCCAGCCATGCGAGCGATTGGGCTCGGGGGAGGCCCGAGTGAGAGGGGAGGCGGGAATCAACATCTCGAGTGCCTAGGGGCACTGATGCAAGGTTGATGTCTATCACGTTAAAAAATTAATAAAAAATCTGAATTTTTTTATTTTTTATTTCAAATTGATTTAATTTTTCTATAAATTTCTTATCATTATCTTCCACCTTACATCACAATTTTATATTTTCTCAAATAATTTGGATTGTAGTTTCTTATTTAATGACACATGGCGCAACGAGACCTATTAAAAATCATATCCGAAATTACAAACAAAATTATTTTTTATTATTTTATAAAATAAAAATACTAATATTTATTGCCTATTGCCATGACTATTCAATTTAGGGGTGGAGATGCAGAAGGTAATTACTGTTCATTAAAAGTAGTTACTATTCATTGGAGGGATTCAATAGGCAGTTGCCCTGGGGGGCCTTTCATACGCTGGAGCTGCTCCAAGGGAGAGGTGAAGGCGTCACCAACCTCCATTTTTAATGTGTAATTGATTCTAACATACACATAAACTCCTTAAAGAAAATGAAAACTATACACTTATCGTCCAGGAACTTGTTTCC
>JAOTRO020000017.1:3587096-3600671 GCA_028566515.2 Pyracantha coccinea | reverse complement strand
TATTATTTTATTCAACAAAGCGTTGTTCTAAATTACTCTAATCTAAAGAGCATGATTGATACTCAAATGTAAGAGGATTGACATACTGTCCCGGTCAACTGTCGTGCCATAATGCCATACCGTGTTTAATGTTGTTTCATGTTATTAATTTAATTTAATGTTGTATAATGGCTTAGGAAGTTATAGAAAAAAAAATAGAATTAAAAAAAAATTAAAAATTATGTAAAAAAAAAAAAAAAAAAAGCCTACCATTCTTGTCGGATATAACTGACAGGAATAAGTACAATGTTGTCAGTTATATCTGACATGAATACTCAAAATTTGGCTGCTAGCTGGCTGGCTCATTTGAGCCAGCCGGTTGGCCTTTTGGCCATTTTTTGTCCAGTAAGGCACATGAGCCATTTGATATAACCCTCGGTGAGATGGTTTAATTTTGCTTTAGAAATGAGCCAGCCAGTTGGCCTTTTGGCCATTTTTTGTCCAGTAAGGCACATGAGCCATTTAGCATAACCCTCGGTGAGATGGTTTAATTTTGCTTCTAAATTCTAAAGGGACCTGGCTGACCTGCCTCCTCCGGTAAAACTCAATTGTTAAAAGAAGACGACACATTGCAGTGCGTGCCATTTATAAACAAATGATTCTGCAGGTCATCCAATGACCACTGAGCCCTCGAGTCACGGATTTGAAAGGTGGTACTAGTTAAATGAAAGTGTAACTTTGTTTGAGAAAAAATGATTAATTTATACAATTTTTTTAATTGTTTACACACCTTTTTTTTATTTATGATTATCTGAAGGAGTAAATGCGAAGCCTACATTTTGGTAAAAAGTGTTGAAGTTTAAAGGTCTTTGCATAAATAGGTCAAAAACAAAGTATATGATGCAATAATGAGGGTCTAAGATGAGATTGGAGTGATGATTGGAGATTGTGAAGTACTAAAGAGTGAACGCTTCTCTTATAATGGATCTATCTTTCAAAAAAATAGAGAATTAGATGAAGATCTCAATCATAGAATGCAATTTTGATGGATGAAGTGGAATAATGCATTGAGTGTGTCGTGCTATTATTGTATGCCACTAAAATTTAAGGAAAAAAATGTATAGGACGACAATAAGGCTAACAACGCTTTATGGCACAAAATGTTGGGAGGTCAAGCATCAATACATGCAAAAAATGAGTGTAGCGGATGATGAGAATTTTTCGTTGAATGTGTGGGCACACAATAAAAGACATGATTAACAAAGAGGATATTTGAGGTAAAGTAGGAGTGGCTGCAATTGAAAATAATCAAAGAAAATCAATTAATATGGTTTGAACATGTGAACCGAAGTCATATAGATGTTTCTGTTAGAAAATCCAATTATGAGACAAAGGCTCAGGGAAAAAGGGGTAGATGAAGACCTATGAAAACTTTGAAAGAGATTTTACGAAAAGACATGGAGTAGTTGGAACTTACAGAAGGCATGATGCAAAATCTGCGCAATGACGTTTTAGAATTCATACAGCTGACCTCACCTAATTGGATAAGACTTTGTTGTTGTTGGTTTTTTTTTTTTTGTTTTTTTTTTTTTTTTTTTTTTTTTTTTTTTTTTTTTGAATTGAATAAAGCAAATAGAATCAACAAGTAATATGAAACACGAGTGTGTAAAACGTTAAAAATGTGTGTTAGAATAACTTCTATTTGACAAATTGACCGAAATAATTAAATTTTCAATTTCAGTTACTGGAAAAAAAAAAGCCTTTTGGTATTTAGTTAACATCGTTAGCATTTTATTCATATTTCTTCAATATTTGATTAAAATACTCAGTATTTGACTTTAGTTGATTTAACAGTTGAGGTTGTAAATCGATCATTTTAAGATTCTCATTTTATTTTAAATAAAATAAATTAGACGAGATTAGCTCTCTAGTGGAAGTCACATGATGCAAGTGGTCACCCTAGATTTATCAAGATCAAAAAGGTACAACATGAACTCGAATATACAAACAATGGCATTTTCTCTTTCTAATATAACATCTATCATCTTAATTTTTTTAAGATCTCTTTTGATAAAGTGAAGACTAAATGAAGTAACTATAACTGACGAAATAACGGGATGGTTGTCCTCAATGTGCATCTTAACCTAGATATGAGGATTAAGCATAAGATAAAATCTTCATGATGAAGTCACATTCACATACCATACTTTGGTTTATGGAAGAAATAATATGGTCCCAATTTTATATATATTCCATGAATATGGCTGGTCTTCTTCATCATTGCTTCAACGCCTTCGCATCTAACAAACGCTCAACATTATTAATTAGCTCTTAGGTTAATGGTTCTTTTCAATACAGGAAGAGGTTTTAGGTTAGAATTCACGCTACTTTGTTGAGCAAAATAAAAATAAATTGTCAAAGGTAATTGTATCCTTTCATAAGAATTAATGTTTAAATTTCTTTGATATGTTTTGATTGGTTCCATAGTTCCATTGTTTTAAGCCTGCGTAGAATGGAAAGAGAAATAAAAAAAGATATTGTTATCTACATACTTATTTTTACTTCTCACAAATCCCTCTCAAATTTTGGTCATCTGATCAAATAAATTGAAGAAGATCAATGACTAAAAATTAACAAGGGTGTGTCGGAAGTAAAAATGAGTGTGTGGATAGCTTATAAAAAAAAGGAATATAAAGAACAGGAAGTGGTTAGATTCTCTCCCGTCCAAATTTTCTCCCCTCCCATCTCATCCCATCCTCTCCTCTCACACTTTTTTCTTTGTCTCTCTATAAAGAATTCAACACAAGATGTTGATGTGACTTCATTATAAGAACTGGGTTCAAGCTTTCCTTAGACCCCTCTCATCAAGACTCCTTAATCGTAAACGTTTAAATCGGAAGGAATGAGAGGAATGAGAGGAAAGAGAGAAAGAGAGATAAGAGAATCCGTGGCTAGGAACATCACAGTTGGAAAATGTGTAGAGTTTATTTTTGTATTCTTGACAGTCTTGGCATGAAAGCAAAGTTTTCACCTTTTTTCTTCGTTTTTTTTTATATACAAATATTTCCCCCCTTTTGGTGGAATTTTAATATACATAGTGGAGAAAAGATCATCAACTTTTATATATTTAAATAGCTTCCAAAAGAAGGATATAATATTTTTTTGGTTTAAAAAATGGAAATATTATTTAGTTCCTTCTTTTAAGGGCATGTAGGTGTCGGTTGACTTGAACTTGTAGAGAAGCTTAGCTTACTTTGGACTGGCTTCTATTTGTCTATCTAGAAATGTCAGAAGCGACTCTCTCGAAAGTCAGATTTTTCACAGATTCTTTACCATCTCATGTTTTTGGGACAAAGTTTGATAATGTTGGCACTAGAATTAACGTTAAGCTGTGAGGAAACAAAGAATTCACGGTTCCTACTTTGAGAGAGTCTTCTTAGCATTTTTCTTGTTCACCATACATAACATGATCCTCAATTTAGCGGGTGCTATGAAGCAGCTTAGCTTTGAGAGGAGTTGCTTATGTTGTTTTGCGTTTGGCGATTGACTTTTCCCCTTCTTTTTAGGAAGCTTCTGTTTATCTACTGAGAGGAGTTTAGCATTTCGGACCACTAAGTGCTAACACAAATTCAACATCTTTCAACTTGTACATTACTCTCTTGGAGTGGTTAGTTTGGGTCTCTGGACCAGTAACTTACCGACCCAAGCACAACACTAGTGCTCCAGGCATCTAGGATTACAACTTTGAGGGGTCACAATGTAAGTGTGCAATTTCTTTTGGCATTTTGTCGAATACTTGGTGGGCTATCGTTGTCTACAAGCCGTAATGCGCACATGTCAACTACTGACTCTTGTTGAGTGCCCCTGGCAATTGCTGTCGAGACCCTGTTACCTAGTCTTGTCGACTCGTCTTGGGCGCATTTCATCCAACCGTTGGTGTACACAAAAAGAACTCGTACTAGACATTTGAAGAGTCCTCGAAAGACCTTGACAGGCATGTTTCATTGGCCGAAACAATTGCAAATCTCATTCCGTATAATGACGAGAGGAGAAATGACTCACTACTGAATCGCAAACCCTCGCAATGGGAAAAAAATGTGAACTTGATTCCATAAAAAAATTGAGTGATATATGTACTACAATCCCAACTCAGTTTAATTATACAGGGAACTCCAGTGAGAGAGAGAGAGAGAGAGAGAGAGATGCTAGCAGTTTGGACTAACACTTCATGTGAAAAATAGTATAAAAAGAAAAAGGAAACGATATAAGAAACCATCTGAAGGCAGCATCTATCACGAAGAGGTGTCAAAATCTGCTGCAGCAGATTTGTAAGCCGAGACGGGCTGATCGATTTCCTTACGAGATGCTTCCCAAAGTTGCTGTTCTATCCCCAGCTTCCGCAGGTCATATAAACCCCGCTCCGCTGCCACAAGCACTTATACATTCATTTACAGCAACAACATTCGATACAAATTATAAATTCCAAACGAAAACAAGACTTCCAATCTATTTCTATTTCTCCGTTTAATAGGCATCAATTTACCGAATCACCGATTAATAAGAATGTGCCTAGGCCTGATGAGTGACACTGTTGATATTTGATAATTATGAAGCTTACCATCCACAGCATCGTGGCAAGTTGGCGTCTGCGCACTACGGCTTATCCATAACTGAAGCCTATCGTCTGCAATATCATCTTCCACGCCGTGTTCTTTAGCTCTTCTCCAAAAGTAAGTCAGCCAAGCCTGTGATGTCAATAGAGTATTCAATTCAAACAAATGTCGACTGACATAATTTAGTATCTTGTTTCTGGTTTTATTACAAATGCTAGACATCATAGCAGAAGGGAAGAATTTTCGTATATTCAAGTGGGCAAACCAACTAACCACTTTGAAAGAAATGTCTTCAATCTCCTCGTCACTAAGATCTGCAAGGAAAAAAGACAGAAAAGTGAAAAGATTACCACTTTTCATCAGTTTAAATCTACCCATAAACTTGATGTGTAAATACTATATAACTGTGATTCTATCACAGAACTCAAAGCAGGTAGTTTTGAACTACTTGCTTGGTTTTGAATATCCACCAAAACGCAACGAGTGATCACTTTTATTTACATTTTATTTTTAGTAAAAAAATGTGCAATTAATTTTGGGTAGGGGCAGGGGGAAAAATATAAAAGGTCTCACGATATGATAAACCATTCTCACAAAATGGCCAAAATTATACTAATCATAAGTTACAAGAAAAGTCGTCCCAAAAGATGGGAGGCTTTGGGAAATAGCAATAAAATTATTTTCTGGTATGATTAAGATATATGTGCTTTGAGATTCCTTAATTTCAGCATATATATGAGAGACGAAGATACATTGTGCAATAGATTAAAATATCTCTCTTACCAAATGCCTCCATGAACTTAGGGTTGCCAGGTGATTTCGAATCTGAAATTCAAAAGAAAAGTAAGGTAAGCATTGTTTTGAGAATCTTTCTGCTCCGATCGTTAACCTTGGACAACTCTAGGATAGCCAGCATGAATTTGATAGCAAGAATAAAATGTTGTGCCGCACAGCATTTGAACCATCAAGCATATGGATGCAACTATCAAAATAATTTACCCGAACACCATAACCAGGCAAATTCTAGAATAACATGAGACAATAAAGAAAAATACCTAAAATGGACTGCCGAACAGAATTAGGACGTCTATGTTGGGCCAATGCAATTACAACAGCATCCTCAACCTAAAAGAAATGCAGTGCAGCAATTAGAAGTTGAAAACTGGATAATAATAAAAATATAAAGTATATATTGTTTTAAAGAAGAATAAAAAGATTCACAAGTCAAAGATTAGGAATCGACCTTTAGAGAAGATAATTCCCTCATACCCATTTCCACTGAAAGCATAGTCTCAATATTTCCTTCGCCAGTGAGGTCGGTTAAATCCCGAGCCAGCTTACTTCTATCTGGATCATCACCACCTGGTAGACATCGTAGGTTTAATTGAGTGCATCAAATGAAAAACCAAATTAGATAAAGAGAGAACATAATCATTTTCTTTGATATAAGGAACAACTAAACTAACTTATACCCCAAGGTTCCTCCTTTGCCTTTTGTCCAGCAGAAATGACAACTTCAAATGGAAGAGGAGCTAACGACGACCAATGCTCATGCTTTGACACTGCTATATCTGCACATATGCCTAAGCACAAAAGAAAAAAAATAAAGCAAAATCTAACTAATTATAAATCTGGAACTTGATTCATTCAAATCCATGTTCACATATACACATATATAAACACACTTCACCATACACTTTCTTGATGTTATGACTAAAATGGAATACACAATGTTGAAATTGACCAAAATCTCCAAATCAAGTGAAACATTCCTCAGCAAGCTGAGATATCAGATTTAGGCATGCAATTATATCCTCATTCAAGGAGAAGATGGAGAAAATAGAATACCATGTTGCACTGCTAAACCCCAGTAACGAGCAAGCCAACATCTCTTCAAAACAACTTCCTCCTAAAAGATACATACAAAAATAAACTTAAAAGAGTATGAACAGCTAAAAATAAATCTCACACGAGTATCAGTAGACAAACCATCTCTTCTTGTGTTAAAATCATTCTTTGTGTCTTTGTACGAAGACTCTTCGCTTCAGATTCTGCTTCTCGGAGCTGTTCGGCTGCTGCTGCTGCCCCGTCTTTTAAATTCTGATTATAACAACATAAAAAACTCAAGAAGCTATCACATAAATCAGAAACACTTGATTAAGATCTAAAGAATATACCTCAATTTCTGATCGAAGAGTTGCAATTTCCTCCTCTTTCCCATCCTTGTTTTGCTTGGCAGCAAGAAGAGCAGCCTGAACAATCAATAATTTTTAGTTTAAAGACAGCCACTCACTATGTCATTTTAACAGAACAAGTTTCAACCTATACTACTAGTATCCTTATTAAATGCTATATCTATGTCACACCTAATTTACCCTCCCAACTTACCTCTCTTGAACGCAAAGCTGCTTCCTTCCTGCAGATGAATCATTTAAATAATCACAACCAGGATATCAAATAAAGGCAGAACAGATGCAAAACAGCTCAACCTTACCTGCTCAACAATTTGGCTTCCATGCTTACACCTTCCCCCAGATTAGCAACCTGTGAATGAATTGACCATAAAAATAGCTGAATCAGCACCGCCACCTTCTTTGTAGTAGACTTATGCTCATATTGTCAAAACTATAAAGGAACATATAACATGATAAAAAGAAACATAACGGCGACGTCCCCTGATTTACAAGCCATACAGTTAAATCAATATGAATAAAAGGTTTGACCTGTTTCTCAAGCTCCTTAGCTCTGGCCTCTGCTTGCGCATGTTTTTCTTCAGCAAGGCGAAGCTGTAAAGCATGTTTAGGCATAAATTTCACAAATCAAATATAACCGAGTCATGCTCCGTGCATGCGTGGTTAATGTATGTCTGTATTAGAATGTAAAGTATTTGCATATACTTGTGTGTACTAAAATGTAGAAGAGCACACCTTCTGAAGTATAAGCTCGTTATCTTCTTGTAGCATATCAAGCTGCAATTACAGCACATGTTAGTTTCAAGACTATTGCTGAAAAAATGACAGTTACAGCTCCACAAATAACAATCTTAAAAGTGGAGCAATAATGCGTATCCTTAAATACAGGTGAACGTTATCTGTGCCCGTTAAGGGATGAAAATGACATACTTCATCACGAAGCGCAGAAGCTTCACGCTCATCTCCTGGGGCTTTTGCTTTGAACTGTCCAATATCTGGTGTAAACCTGTCCCTGTAACAAATTATATATATCAGCTACACATACTTCCTAAATTTCGATAACATCAACTAGCTACTATAATGCAAGTGAGAAATAGATATCTTACAAACTTGCCTTTTATCTCTATTCCTATTAGAAGGAGGATCAATTGGAGGTATTGTTACTGGAGTTCTAAGCGATGGTTTGCTCGGTGGTGGCGCTACTGCCGCTGAACGAACTGACATAGAGGGCCTCCCCGTTGATGAGGAGCGAACCGATGTTGTATGCTCTATAAAGTTCCGACCTAACTAATTAAAATACCAGAATCCAATCAGCCATAAGATCACCACATTCAAATCCTCTTACAAGTTTACCAATCGAACGTTTAACTAAAAGTCAAATAATTAAATTAACACTAATTAAGAACAAGCCAATGGTAACAACTCTAGCAGAAAAAATAATTAAAGTTTAATTAGACTCGAATTTAACTTAAGCTCCTACTCAATCTAAACAAAACGAAGTAAGCAAAATTCAGATCTTAAAACGATATCAACGAAATTAAACAAAAAATTTAATTAAAAAACTCCAATTCCACATGATTCAAAATTTCAAATCACGTAATTATCAGCGTAGATTTTGAATTACCGCAGGCGAGGGAGATCTATTAGGCCGAGTCACCGAAATCGCCGGAAGAGGCTTTGCGCCGTTAGTAAAACCATTTCCGGACAAAGAAGACGGTGCATGAGGCGGCTGAGCGAATCGGAAACCGAGATCATCGTCGTCGTCGTCGTCGTCATCGCCGGTGGACTGAGAAGCCATGACCTGAGCTAGCCGTTGAGCGGCGGCTTTAGCGGCGAAGTTTTGATTTCGCTTGATGGTGGAGATTCCGGTGGTCGACGGATTGAGCCGGGACTGAGGGTGCGCTGGCGACATCGCCGGCGAAGAGCCTGTGCTGCTCGAGCCTCCGCTCCACTGCCGCGAGTACACCGGACTCGCTTGTCTCCTCCGATCCATCTATATGTGTGTATGTGTGTGTATAAATATGTATGTATTGCTGTGAAATGAAAGCTGATATTGTCCCGAGAAAATTTTCTCGGGAAAATTGAAGGAAAATCGGGAGGTGGACTGAGAGAGACTAGAAAAATAGGGGAAGGTGTTTTTCCCCTTGAGTTCGGGGGTTAGAGACAAGTTGTGTGGGGTTGAAACTTGCAATGCGCATGCTGAGCAAACAAACGGTGGCGTTTTGGCGTTTGATTGACGTGGATGCACGTTTCGCGGGTGAGGATGCGCGGAAGCGGGCGGTGACGTGTCAAATGAGAAGGCGTGGGCCCGATACGTTTGGTGGCAGCCGATGCCAGATGTTCGGGAATTGATGCATTTCGTCGGCGGTTTCGGACACGTAGACTTTTTGCTGTGGGGAAGGACTGAATTCGGATCTTTTTTATAAAGATTTTAGAAATTCATAAATCGTATATGTTATGATCATTTTTTATCGGATATTATTATATTTAATTTTAAATAATAAAATTTAAAATAATTTTTAATAGTAAGATTTACGATAAATGGACACGATACACGAATTTTCTGATTCTCACTAAAAGAATTGGGAAAGTATCCTATTCGAACGGACTAACGTTGGGACGAGACGAGGTCTATGAAACGTTGACGTTTTGTGAGGAGAAAGCTTTGGACTATGAGTTGTTAAGACTAATTAATAAAAAATTATTCACCCCCAACTATTCTTAATCATGCCAACTCCCTAATGTGATCATACTTGTTTAATGAATAAACGTGTTTGTTTTCTCATTGCCAAGCGATTGAGTAAAAGTTACTTAGAGATCAATGGGAGTAAGATGCCGTGTACATAAATAGTAAGATGTCACGGCATTGTAAACAAATAACATGTCGTTTGTTTCTTTGAGTGACAATAAGTTAATGGTTTGAAATGTTAAGATAATATACGGACGCATGTAAATCTCTCTTGTCAAAGTTGCTTGTGTTTCACTATAACATGAAAAAGTGGGAACCAATTGAGCTCCACTATATACATGTCTAGGTGTATGAAAAATAATTGTAAATC
Organism: Pyracantha coccinea; assembly: GCA_028566515.2. Lineage (NCBI taxonomy): Eukaryota > Viridiplantae > Streptophyta > Magnoliopsida > Rosales > Rosaceae > Pyracantha > Pyracantha coccinea. The sequence goes on along the minus strand of JAOTRO020000017.1, from coordinate 3,590,828 downwards.
GTTAATTGAAAAATATTACAATATTAGTTTTACTTGAATTGTATTTAATACAATACATTACTGCGTGTTAAACTTGACGAATTAAGCTCGATTAGCTACATATCTTAGTGTATAAAAGCAATCGTGAAACTGTTGATTGGAAAATCTTTGCAATATTAACTTTGCTTTTATCAATGAACCACAAAAATCCAACACAATGATTTTGTTTAGGCACATTATTGTAGCGTTTCAAACCAATAACACGAAAAAATTAAAACATGCGACATCATTGTATTCACGTATAATGTCATGTCCACGTGCCGAGAAGTGTTGAATCCTTTTTCTAACTTTGACACTGCCGGAATTATGATAAGCTCTATTTGTTCACATACATTAACAAGGACAAATAGCTTGCATTTTTGCAGCAACAATGTTAGAGAAGAACGAGGCAACTTCACCAAACCAAATCAAAGTCACCCAAATCCAGAACTTGCAAACCAACCTCACCAAATCAAATAAGAAAAAGTCGCAGCTCATAACCAATAAGCTTAACTTAATTAAACTCAATTAATTTGAATAAATTAAGCAGCTGATTTCTTTTCAATGAGCTTCTCTATCAAATCAGCTGCTTCTTGGACGGTGCTTATGTTCTGAGAGCTCTCCTCTTCAACGCTAATGTCAAACTCTTCCTCCAAATTCATCACTATCTCCACCTGTATCCAAATTACTTCTTCGTCAACCTAATCGATAGCAAATAGTCCGAGATAGTTTTGAAATGGTATAAATAAAGTATTAATATGCTGGCGAGTTTCTCTTGACTTGACATAGTAATAGCGCTATTTGAGAACATTGCTACATTAATATGCACATAAAACTTGAATTTGATAAATTTGGATAAGGAAATTAGACGTACGGTGTCGAGAGAGTCGGCACCAAGTAATGCAAACTTGGAGTCAGGGGAAACCTCTGACTCTGGAGGCAAAGCCAATTGCTTCCTCACAATCTCCACTACCTTTTGCACTGTCTCCGGTTTGGCCTGTCCATTTATGTGGTTTCAATATAACTTGTTAATCTTAAAGTTACAAGTCATCTGCCTTATAACCGATTATAAACAGAGAAATAGACACAAGTCGATATACAACTAATAATAACCATGAATCTTTCGAGAGACGCAATTAATTTTCGAGTTCGAAAAACTTACGGCGCAACAAATTTGGAGACGAGAGATCCTCAAAGAAGAGAAGCCACTCTTGGCCCATCCATTGGAAACCAACTTTAAACTTGAACTTGTTCTTGTTACCTACATTGTTTTCACTTTCAGCACATTTTATTGGTCTAAAAAACCATCAATTGGGCAAATATTCAAGAAATTCAAAAAATAACGACCTCTAGTGATTAACCTATAACTAAGGTATGTGAACGCCTCTCACAGATAAGTAGATAGACTCGTGTGAGATGCACATGCAAAGAAAACACCTATATTGAGAGGCAGTACCATAATTGGACGCAAGATTTTCTCCAAAACAGATCCAAAATTTTCAAGCCAATTGAACAACAAGAGAAATGTGACTTGAGCACACAAAATTTGGTATAGTAGTACTAAAAGACCAAATGAGGCTAAAATTAATGAAGACTTAATGATACGTATTTCCCGTTATCGTGACATCTTGAGCAGTCCTAACATAGCATAGGACGCTGCAGTGAACGTGTTCTATAAAGGTCTCTCTCAAAATTAACTGCAATAAAGTGAATCTAAGCTAAATGTTAGTACCTGGCAGGTCTTGATTGGTTGGTTTTGAAAGGTTTGGAACCTGCAGAGAGAAGTTGCTGAAGCAGAAGCCATTGGAGCTCACAAAAGCGAAGCACAGAAACTTGGTTACTTAAAACAGAGATATGGTGAAAGTGAGCTAAATTATCCCATTGGAACAGAGCCCTATCTACTACTTACGTGGCAGATACTCAGACATCATGGTGGGTCCCCAAAAGCTAGGTACAAGTTGCCACATGGGACAAATTAACAATTAGGCATCCAGCACAAAAGAGACACGTTGTGTAGAGAGATTAATAAGAGCGGTATGTCACATGAAGAGATATTTAAAAAATAAAAAAAATTCTTTCAAATTATATGATGAAATATGATGTATGTCGCAAAGATGAAATATGACGTATATCCTCGTGTTTTGTGACTGAAACGGTGCTTGTAAAATGAAAAATTACATGTCGTATCACACAAAATGGGTTTACAGTGAAAACTAAAATTAACTGTACAGTAATTTGGATACAGTTCGTCTTCAGTGTTGTTTAAATCGCTGTTATTTAATCCTTTTAGTTTAATAACTATTGAAGCCAAAAGGACAACGACTTAATTACGTCGACTAAATTAGAACATAAGAGGACATGTGCGAGTGGGATGAGTTTTTGAAAAGTATATTAAAAACCCATGATTTCGAATGACAACGAGTACAAATTTAGGTGCACCACAATTGAATTACAGAAATTGAAGTGAAACGCAGTTGAAACTACAAGAACTGACTACATTCATAGGCCATTATATGAGAGAGACTTATATGAATCAGAAACGACAAAATAATAATACCTCAAACTTATCACATGTCACAATATTTTATCGCATGTTTTAGGCTTCTCACGTAATATAACATTACTGGTGTTAATAAATTTCTCTACTAAACTACGAAAATGATTCGCTTAACAAGATTAAATCACTAGTGTGATATTTCGTGCTAATAATATAGAAGTGTGCTATCCATACACCTCTTTTTACTTCTCACACACTCTTGTTAATTTATGTCTGTTGATTTTCTTCAATTCATCAAATCCGAATGCTGAAAACTAAAAATGTATGAAAGAAGTAAAAAAGAGTGTGTGAATATCACACTCCATAATATATTATAATACGGACTAGGTAGAGAACTACGATTGCAGTTACCAGTTCCATAAAAATTGTTATCTTGAAACTGGAAGATAATTATTACTTATTAGGGTATGGGCAGAAGATTCTTTAATATTTTTAGGTCTGATTATTCTTTTTAGCATGTGGTAGAAACGAAACTGTGGTTGCTTATCGAACAAAAATGATGGTGTTATTGACATTTTTCTTTTTTTTTTTGGCAGAGCCTTATTAATTTTGGTCATTGTTCTTTTTTGGAGTATCTTCAAAGAAGATGTTAAAAGGTAAATGTTAAATGTTAATTGGCAATGTCAGATTTTTTTTCTTTTTCTAATAGATATGTTTTTTTTTTTATATTTTAAATGGTATTTGTAGGATTCATTCTAAAAAGCAATCAATTAAAATAAAGTTTCAAATCTATAATTGATGCATTAATAGGATCTACACAATAAAATAATTAAAAATTATTTAACATCACTTTTTCTCATATGTTAATTTGACAGAGGAGGATTCTATCCTCTCCTAATCTCTCTCCCATTCCCTCTCCTTCTATTTGAACGGTTACGGTTTAGCCAAATCAACATTTTATATTGATTTTTTTAATACAAACAATAAGACAAAAGACAATATGTGAGAGGAGGGGAAGAAAAGGGATGAGAATATGAGGGGAGTGAATCCTACTCCAAATTTAACATATGAAAATTCATATGTCAATCCACATAGGATGGACATATCGGTTGAAACTTGTTCCTACCTTCAAATCTAATTACATAGCATTCTACTTAGGATTTGCCATTTTCTTTTGAGATGATCTTAATTTATCTGGTCTGACGGCCAATAATTTA
>JAOTRO020000017.1:3520025-3530551 GCA_028566515.2 Pyracantha coccinea | reverse complement strand
AAATTTCGGGAATTTTGGTTTGGGAAATTTTTGGTTTGGGATCGGGATTTTTTCGGTTCGGTTTGGGATTTTCGGGAATTTTTTCCACCCCTAAATAGAACTACTCTTTCTTCTTCTTTCCCATTTAAATTCCGCTTTATTTATTCTTGCTTGAATGTGAATCATTACCTCTATATAATTAAATATGATACTTTGAACGTAAGAGTAGTGGTGAATCTAGAAATTTCCTTTACAGGGTCAAAATAAAGATTTATGTTGTATCCTGCTACACATGTCATCCTTCTACTATCACTTTTATTTATTTATTATTATAATGAAACTATAAAAATAAAAAAGGAAAACTAACTCTTTGATAATAGTCACATGCGAGACACCTAGAAATTTCCTGGCCTTCTCTCTTCATGTTCGAGGATAACATCACTAGAACCGTAGAATGTTGTGAAATCTTGTCTAGCGTCATCTTTTTTCTATCAGTTAATCAGTTAGAATTTTCTGGTGTAGCTATGTAGGATGTAAATGTCGTCAGTTGAAAATACAATTCTTTACTAGTAGAAGCCATGCAATCAAACCACCACAAATTAACAAAAACTTAGTGCCTGCAAGTGCAATGCTACTTAAATTCAACTGCAAGTTTTGTTTCTTTGTTTCTTGTAATAAATGTGAGTATCCAACCTATCTTACCCTTTTTAATAGGTTTGGTGGGGTTGGTTTCATTTTTATTGCTAGAAACACGATTAGATACATTAAGTGTTATGATATAATTCGTTAAAGTTTTTTTTATTACACCAAGTTACTAATTAATTATATTGTTACATTTTGTGTATCGAACTGTTTCCGACACACTGAAAAATCTCTTAATTTACTGCTTATCAAACTATTAATTATTATTCATTGTTTATCACTTTACTTTTGCACAAAATTGGCTTTCTTTTCGCTCTAGGTCGAATTATTCAGCCGTCCAAAACCGAAAGAACTACTCTTTGTAGTTAGAGTGGATCATTTTTTGGATTGGTGTTAATTTACAGGTTGTATTTGAAGTAGCATGGGGCTGAATTGGTGAATGTTACTTAAGCATTGGAGCTATCGATGAGAGGTGTAGATCGATAAACAACGAAGAGAATGTCAATGTTATAAGAACTGTCTACTTTCTCGGTTTTCTTTTCTTTCTCATTCTCCAATGTTTTTGATTATTAAAACTATCTACTTTCTAGATTACCTTGTGAAGATCAACTCTGCACGAAATAAATCAAACAAAAAATTCAGCCACATGCTACTTAACTAGCATTTCTCTATAAATTTAGCCTCCCTTTACTATTACCAACTTGATTTTATCAATCCGGCTATATTTTTTTTTTAATTATTTTATTTTTATACAGAAAATTTCAACAGCAGAAAAGAAATTTTATTAATAAGGAAAAAAAAATTACACATAGTCAGAAATAACACAAACTTTACCCCTTATCAATTCGGCTATGTAATCACTAGTGGGTTCTAAGTTTTCAATTATTATCCAATTTATCATGATTACTCTAATCAAATCGTGCACCTACTTTTCTTTTACCTAGAATCTACTCATTATTTTAATGGGAATCCTAGAGGACCAAGAAAAGTGATTCTTGTTGCATGCATCGATTCAATGTTAATTTGTTATAAAAAAAAGAAGAAAAAGTGATTCTTGTTGCACGCATGGAGTCAATGTTAATTTGTTATAACTTGGGATAGAAAAATAAAAAAAATAATAAAAAAATTTAAAAAATTTTAAGTTTTAATTAAAGAATAAAAATGTGTGGTAAGTAATAACAAAAATAATTTTTTTAAAATAAAAATATTATTTTCGTTAAAAATAAACAATAACAAAAATATTTCATTAAAACTTCCTATAAAAATAGTTGTGAAATTGACCTTGGTCCCTCGAGACCGGAGAGCAACTTTCATTTAATGATTTTATTGCTACCGTGTTGTGTCAGTCAATAAATAATGTTATGTACAACAAAACTAACATATGACAATTTATAAGGTATTATTAGATCTAAATGCCATGTGATAATAAATTTATTTTATGTAAAATTTTCTCTTTATTATTAATTTTAGAAGCAGTGGCGAAACTAGGATTTTAACTTAGGTGTGACCTAAAAGTTTGATTTTGAAATGCTCCTTGGATCTTAGAAAAATAATTGTCGTGTGGTGAACAACCGACCACCGTCGTTTGAGTCTAGTATAATTTGTCCTTATCATTCTCCTCTTTAAACCTAAACCCCAAGCCTCTTTGACTTTCTTCCTCTCTCCCTCCATTGATCCCAGATTAGAGTCCTCTACAAATCTCACAAGCAACGAATATCTATAGGAGCCACGCATCTCAAATCAAATCCGATGAAAGAAGTTAAAGTAAAAGCGTTGGATTGGGAGTTTGGGACCCTAAGCCTATAAAAAGCATTTAGAATTACAAGCATAACACTAAAATTTTTTTGCCTGGAGAAAATGTCAAGATGGGTTTGGAACCATCTTGGTCCCTTCATGGCTACGCCTCTACTTAGGAGAGTAATTTGTATTGTACGGATACACAATATATATTGTAGGGGCATACACACAACTACAATAATGTTTGGTGTCACTAATACAATATCATTTGAAAAGTAATATACAAATTTTTATATTATTAGCACGAAATGCCATGAGTTGCTCCTCTTGCCCTTGTAGCTCTCTTGAAAAGTAGCTTGAGAAATACTGAGGTGAAATTCTCACAGTAAAACTCATTCATCACCCCGTGTTTTTAGCACAATAATTTATAATGTCAGCACTAAAAAAATCTCAAAATATCTTCTTAACATTTCTCAAGCCACCAAACTTTACATTTCATGTCACACCAGCTTTTCTGCTTCGCCCTTTCCATCTGACTCCCTCGCTCGCCCGCGGTAAATCGTAAGAATCTGCCGATTAGATCCCCCAGCAGCACCACTGGTATTTCCGTTATTAAACCCGAAACCCATGGCTCAATTTTTCCCACCACCGGACAAGTATACTCTCCCCCTCTGATGACAGACACTGAACTCCATCAGACCGCTATTTGATTCCCCAGCTGAATCACAAAAGCCCTCTCTCTCTCCGCTTGTCCTTACCGCCGTCGTTAAAACCGCTACCTCCCGCCGCGGTTTCCATTTCAGTTCGCGGACACGACGCCGTATCGGACGTCATCCATGTGACAGTCCGTTACTGTACGGTAGTACGCGAGAGCTTGAAGAAACTGCCAGCTGTTAAAACGAAGCCTGACTGCGATCGACTTATATCTTAACCCCAAATGAGTCGCCGGAGCTCCTGCAGCTGAGACGATGGGGTGCGTTTTGGGCACGGAGGCCGCGTCTGCCGGGAGTAGTCGGGGTTCCGGTGAAGCTCGGCGTCGTCGCCGGAGCATCGAGGAGCCATCCGGCGCCACCGAGCGAGTCGCGGCGGTTAGGGCCGAAAAAAAGGAGGTGGTAGCGAGGCAGAGGGCGAATAAAGCGAATCACACCGGCGATTTCCCGGCGATCGAGCGGCGGAAGCCTTCCCAGGCGAACCAGGAAGGTTGGCCGTCGTGGCTCTTGGCCGTCGCCGGCGACGCGATCCAGGGATGGACCCCTCGGCGCGCCAACACGTTCGAGAAGCTCGCTAAGGTGCTCAAAATCGTAACTTTATCGGTTTTGAATTTAATTTCTCTGAATTCATATATATTTTTATTTTAATTTATCTGAATTCTATTTATTTTTATTAATTTTAATATAATTTTCGTTCAGATTGGGCAAGGGACTTATAGCAATGTGTATAAAGCAAGGGACTTGATTAGTGGTAAGATAGTGGCATTAAAGAAGGTTAGGTTTGATAATTTGGAGCCAGAGAGTGTGAAATTCATGGCCAGAGAGATCAATGTGCTCAGAAAACTTGACCATCCCAATGTGATTAAGCTTGAAGGGTTAGTCACTTCAAGAATGTCCTGCAGCCTCTACTTGGTTTTCGAGTACATGGAGCACGATCTCTCCGGCCTCGCCGCCACCTCCGGGGTGAAATTCACCGAGCCTCAGGTACATTTTGGATTTCGATTCCATTAGTAATTGAAGTTGATGCTTCGTGTTGTTGATTTTGATTTGGATTGGATTGTTGTTGGGTTTAGTGTGTATAAATCTTTGAATTGTTGGTGGGTTTGGAGCTTTTGAGTTGGACTTTTGGTGTCTGCTTTTCTGGGTTGTTTTTATATGTTTGCTTTTGTTGTCTACTTTTATTCTTGAACTCGCGCCCGTGGGTGTCCTTTTTGTTAGCTTTTGATGTTAACCTGAGAGCTTTCTAGGCTGGATTGGGTCCCATGGTTGCTAGTTTGGGATTCCAGATTTATGATTTATATGCGTCGGGCAAGTCATATGATGTTATGGTATCATTTGGGGTAGGTGAATTCGGGCAAATTTTCTGTTGCTCGCATCACTTTATCAAAAAGTTGGAATTGGTTAGAAGCTCATGGAAGAAAGGAATGTCTTTAGTTCTTTTTATTGTTCTGATTACACGTGAAGAAAGAAGTTGAATTTAAAATTCCATTACCTACAGCTGAAGTATACCTGAAACTCCACTGAGATCAAAATTATACTAGTATTTGGTATAGATATTAGATTGGTTCAAGCTCCCCTTTCCTTTTCCTTCTCTCTGTGGCGTACTTATGCCAAACTTTTGTTCACAAAAGATCAACTGTTTCAGTTATTACAAAATATTTCGTAGCTTTAGGATGATATTCGGGATTAAAATGGGGTTTACTTGAAAAAAATTGATAAATGGCTTAAAATTGTATCCTACAGAAAGTAAGCTAGCATCTTTGTTGGGAGGCTTGTAGGTGGCTTTATGTGCCATTTGAATCTGAGTTGTGTGGCTCTTCATTTCACATGCATAGAACTATGACATTGAGAGGTTGGTTCGTTTCTCAAGATATTCGTTGTGGCAGGTCAAGTGCTATATGAAACAACTACTGTCTGGGCTTGAGCATTGTCACAACCATGGTGTCTTACACCGGGATATCAAGGGTTCCAATCTGTTAATTGACAACGATGGAATTTTAAAAATAGCTGATTTTGGATTGGCTACATTTTTTGATCCTGAGAAGAGGCAATCGATGACTAGTCGAGTTGTCACTCTCTGGTACCGCCCACCTGAACTTCTTCTTGGGGCCACTTTCTACGGAGTTGGAGTTGACCTTTGGAGTGCTGGTTGCATCTTGGCAGAGTTACTTTCCGGGAAGCCTGTTATGCCAGGACGGACAGAGGTACTTTGTTTATAAGTTGCTGTTCTCTTTAGGTTATCAGTTCTGTTCCTGTTGATCGGTTATTCCCGGTTCTTGAGTAATGATGTAGTGCTCCACTCATTTTGGAAAATGATTTGCATTTTCACATTTGGTCCACTTCTACTTGTAAGTCGACCAGTAAAATACAATGAGAGATTATTCTTGTCTCGTGTATATGGTATGAACTTTAGTTTTTGAATCTTCTTCATTGATGTTCTTGTTGTTGTCATTTTCTGTTCAATCGTGTGATTTCAGTTTGACAAACACCTTTTAAGTTCTTTTCTTGTATAGGTTGAACAACTGCATAAGATATTTAAGTTATGTGGCTCCCCATCTGAGGAATACTGGAAAAAATATAAATTGCCAAATGCTACACTTTTTAAGCCACAGCAGCCATACAAGCGTTGTGTAGGGGAAACATTCAAGGATTTCCCACCTTCTTCTCTACCTTTAGTTGAATCTCTTCTGTCACTAGATGCTGATGGACGAGGCACTGCCACCGCTGCTCTAAATAGTGAAGTAAGTGCCCTCTATGTAATTCCAATTTTTCTGGGGAAACAATAACTGTGAAGCTAAGTTTGTATTTTGAAAAGTAAAACATCACCTCCCATCAGAAGAAAAAGAAAAGAAAAGAATCATCACAGTGGTTAATTAGTTCAATGACTGTGGCATTCAGTGTCTACTGAAAATCTTCTGGAAAATTATGTTTCTTGCCAAAATAAAGATATATCACCATCTTGAAGTTAGCAAGTGCTTAATGCTGACCGAGTTCTTTACAATAAATTGACCTGCTGGCTGTGCCAGATTTTTATTGTGTCTAATTGCATATTTGGTGATCTGGGTACAGTTCTTTACTACCGAACCTTTTGCTTGTGAGCCATCAAGTCTACCAAAATATCCCCCCACCAAAGAAATGGATGTAAAGTTACGAGATGAAGAAGCTAGAAGGTTACTCTTTTACTTTTCTTCAGGTTTGCTGCTTTCTAGACTCATTTGAGCCATATGATAACAGATGATATTTGTTGTCCTCAGGCAAAGAGGTCTAAGTGGGAAACCTAATGCTGCTGAAGGTCCCAGGAGAGTTAAAGCTCGTGATCGAGTAGGTCGGGCAATTCCAGCTCCAGAAGCTAATGCAGAGGCTCAAGGAAACTTAGATGTACGTGAAGCTTCTCTCTCTCTCTCTCTCTCTCACACACACACACACACACACACACACACACACACACACACACACACACACACCCATACCCACCCACCCATGCACACACACTTTACCCCACTCCTTCAAATTAGAAATAGCCTTATTATTTCTGGAATGTCATTTGGGCTCTTCAAAATTCTGAGTCAAACTGTATAGCCTTCTCGCCATGTGCCAGTACGAACGGTTGAATTGTAAGAGTACCTTTCTTAGTTACATCCAGATTTTATCTCTCTATTTGTCAAGGACTTCTTTTTTCCCTATTCGCTGCAGTATAGAGACATGAACCCGGAATTGAAATCCTCTCTAGTTTTAGGTTAGGTTTTATGAATTTTAGGTTGAGCCTGACCTTTGACGTTTCTTTATTTAGCATAAACTGAACTTGATTAATAGAATATGGTGATGATCTTTTTGACCATGTCAATTTTCTTTAATATTAAGTAATGGGGTTTATCAGATGGTATTAGATCATCACGTCAGTTTATATTGGGCACCATCACCGCTATATGAACATATCAGCCACAATTTTTCCTCCCAGTTTGATATCGCTATGCTTTGGTTGGGAAAGAGAGTAGTCACCACAAGGACATTCAGTGTGCGAACAGTTGCAGTGTCATGCCTTAATTAAGTTTGGATAGTAGTTGTCTCTCAGCAAACTTATACTCAAATCTTTGCTGATTTCCAGAGGTGGAGAGTGAAGACACAAGCAAATGCCAAGAGCAAGAGTGAGAAATTCCCACCCCCACATCAGGATGGTGCCGTCGGATACCCACAAGATGCATCACATAAAGGCCCGCTCTCATTTCTCACGACGGATGCTTCATTTGGATCAACAATTTTCAACACAAAATCTTCATCATCTGTTAAAAGCATGGGAGCAGTTGGGGGGCCTTCAAGGAGGAAGAAAACAAATAGAGAACACCCCTTGGCAGCTCCACCTCGGAAGTTCATCCAAGCGTTCAACCCTTCCTCGATAGGGCTATCGATGAATTTATTGTTCAAGAGTAAATAATCGATTCCAGAGGTTTTTTGTTTTGAAAGCTTAAGGTAGAGAAAGTATCATTTCTGTCGATCTGTTTTTTTTGCCCCCTTGAAATTAGGTTTCTCTGTCGAGCTTAACTTGGTTTTTCGGATTGCAATCTTTTTTGTTTTCTCCATTAATTGTTCCCATTTGTTGTACTATAAACCCTTATAAGCGTTTCGTTGTATATTCCACACAACCGAAACACCGGAAACGTGAGTTCCACTTCTTCTGTACAGTATTTCATATCAAGTGCTTTTCTTTTTGACATTGATACATTGGAGAAGCTGTTCCTTAAGCAAATGAGAATTTTGGAACAACATTTTGATCCAAGGGTTTTTGGGGGAATATAATTGCTTGGTATTAATTAAAGCATTTATGAGCAGAAGTGCTGTTTAGATAAGCGCTTCTATATGAAGTGCCGTTTAGATAGGCATTTCAAACAAGCCCGAACACTCTGCAGCTTAATTATCAAATTAAAGTCTGCACCTTTTCAAAACTGATAACTCCCTACTAGTAAGAACAAACATCATTTTCCAAAACAAACATATTATACACCAGCAGTTATGCTCCTGCCGAAGTCAATATTGAGAAGGGAGTGATTTCGACACGCTTTGTTTCTTTTTATGCTTGCCTCTGTTTATTTCTCACATTTGAATTGAATAAAGTAAAGGAGAATCGAAGAACATATAAATAACAACATCGATTTAGCCAGCGTCATATCCAATTTTGATCAAGTATAATGATACCGTTTTACCTAAGAATTGAGCCCAAAACAGAAAAACGCAGAAAGAAACCCGTCCCGGTTCCTCTACCGCTGCCGGAGCACTTGCCGCCGATCACTAACCAGCCTCCCTGCATACTCCGGAGATGAAACCCAACCAAGCTGCAAAAACGAAAAAGAAGCAGACTCTATCGTCCTCGATCGAACTCCACAAAGAACGAACTCGCAGCCACCAAGGAAAGGAAACTGAGAAGGAAACCAGTGGGAAATTACCTCCACATGCAACAGTACCGTAACCAAAACACATATGGAAAGTGGGGGTGTGAACACTCGAGTCGGAACTCTACACACCTTCTGATAAAGTCGCGAAACACGGTGGAAAGAAATGGATTGTGGAATCGAGAGAGGGCGAAGCCAAGTGGGAGAGAGAAAAGAAAGTGATTGCAAGCATGAAGGTGGAAAGACAGCGAGAGAAGAAGAAAACTTCGGAAATGGAAACTTTCTGACCGGGGCAAAGAACGGTTAAATAAGAGGCACGAGGGACTGGGAAACAGAGAGTAGACAGAGGGGGAACATGAAAAGAAAAGGGAAAGGGGCTGCCATCGACCATGGCCAAAGCTAAGTCCGGCGGTTGAACGAGTTGCCAGAATTGGAAGCACTCACACAAAGTGAGAAAACCTCTCATGCAAAGAGAAGGGACTCAAGCCAAACAGAGGAGAAAAATAAGCAACTAACGTGCGATATTCAGCATAAAGAGCTCCTAGTATTATTGTCAAAACCAATTACTACACGCGTGATGCAATCATATAAAAATGATTGTGCTTTTAAATTAGAAAAAACTAATAAAAAAGGGTTTCGAAACTTTGAATCTTGACCAAAAGCATCTTAATAACTTTATTTTATGGTTAGAACAAATCTATTTCAAAACTTTGAATCTTAATCAAAAATATTTTAATAACTTTATTTAATGGTTAGGACAAACCCAACATCAAACCATCTTAATAAAACAGACCCAAACAATGAGTTCTGATATTTTGCCCTTGACGGCAAGCCTTTTGCTGTTTATTTCGTTCGTTTCATGCTGGAAACACAGCGGCTGATGGTGGTTGTGTTCCTCTCTCTCATTTTCTTCTTTCTAATATTAGATTCTTCATAAGTCTCCCATACGGTAACGAAATCACCCAAGATCAGAGGTTACGAGTTTCTATTGACGCTCTCTTTCTTCCAATACAAGACCCACATGTCAAAACTCAATGTTCAATGAGATTGAGCCCTCCAAAAATGACATTTTGCAGGCCATTTTTGCCAATTTCTAACCAAACATGACAGAAGCAGTCCTCGACCCAAGAGTTTTGACAAAAATGGCCTGAAAAACGTCATTTAATGTAAAAGTTAATTAGAGTTAGTTGAAAAGGCACATGACAAATAATTAGGTATATGGTGAACATCCACCATAGTTATGGTGGTGAGCAAAAATGCTCCCTTTGTTTTCCTTCCAAACAATGGTGTTCTCAATTGCATTGATAACTAGCCGCTGCTCATCTTTTGAGTTAGTTTTTCATCTTTTCTTTTGGATATACTGTTCATATTCTTGGTGAGAGTGTTGTAACTTGTAAGCTTATTTCTTTACTAGTGAAAGTACACAAAAAATGAGAGTATGAACAACACTAACTGTACTCTAGAGTTTGGAATATTGTCTTTCTCTACAGGGGGTTCAAAGAAGAAGGAGGCGGGGTGGGTATGGTAAGGATGAGAGAACGAGGTGGAGAAGAAAGGGAGACAGATTGAGATAGGGTGGAGAAAAACAAAAACTAGAATGAACCACAAAATGAGCGTATCGCTCAAATCTGAGACACCCACTTAGAACAACTGAGACACAAGTTCAGAAAATAGGTATATCACGCAAATATAAGGGATTGCTGCCAATCCCAACCAAAGTCAGGGCTGACAACAAAGAGAGTACCGTTTTGGTTTTGCTTTGTGTCCACGGAAAGACCTTAATTATTGTCAAAACTAATTTGTAGAATATGTATGTATGAATCACCAGATCGAAAACGTAGAAAATATTTTCAGAGATATAGTTGATCGGAATTAATGTATGATTTTTAACCCGCGATGTTAGTCCAAGTGTTCTACCTGGTAAGAGAGACCAAGTACACACACATAAAAAAAAATGATGGTTTGAAATTTCAGAGTACTGATGGTACATAATAGGGTAAATTACAAAAAACTACCTTAACTATTGGGTCATTAACAGTTTCATACCTCGTCTTTAAAAAGTTTCAATGTCATA
>JAOTRO020000017.1:3497545-3511811 GCA_028566515.2 Pyracantha coccinea | reverse complement strand
TGGCTTCAGATCTCCGGTTGGATCTGTCTTGTCGGATGATGAGTGGACGGTTGCTTCGCAAATTAGTGGCATTCCTTTCATAGATGAAGCATTCTATGGTAAAGAAATCTGTCAGTTCAAAACAGAACTTGAGTTGCTTGGCGTGGCGGTCTCCTTCAGCAAAAGCTACCAACTGATCCTTGACAACCTGAAGTCACGTTCTTGCTTGACTTCTTGGACACCTGAGGTTCTTCTATTGATGCTTAAATGCATGCGTCTTTCGAGCTCATCTGGAAAGCTTGTCAGTGCTTTGAAAGGATCGAATTGCCTAAAGACAAAAACTGGTTACAAACGTCCAGAGGAATGCCTCCTGTTTGACAAGGGTTGGGGCTGCATTCTTCAGGTCTTCAGTGATCTCCCATTGATTGATCACGATTTCTATGGAGACAGAATATTTTCCTTCAGAAATGAGTTGAAGAAAACTGGGGTGGTGGTTGATTTTGAGGATGCCGCAAAAGTATTTGCCCGTTATTTCAAGCAGCATGCATCTTCGACTTCCATTTCAAAAGAAAATGTTGCATCAATTCTCTTGTGTTACAGAACACTGAATGTAACTCCATTTAAATTTCCTGCAGATCTTAAGAGCTGCATTCGCGAGGTGAAGTGGCTGCGTACTCGCCTTGGTGATTTTAGATCTCCCAAACAGTGCATTCTCTCTGGTCCCGAGTGGGATTCCATCTCTTCCATATGTCTTCTCCCATTCATTGATGATTCTGAAAATCATTATGGAAAGAACATTCATGCATTTAAGAACGAACTAAAGAGCTTGGGGGTGGTTGTGGAATTCAAGGACGGAGTCAAGTTTGTGGCATCTTGTCTGTATCTTCCTCAGGATCCAACATGCATTTCTCGAGAAAGTGCACTAGCATTGCTTGAATGCCTACAGATTTTATTGCATGAGAAATCCTACTCACTTCCGGAGGCTTTCACGGGAAAACTTTCTCGAGCATGGTTGAAGACTCATGTTGGTTACCATTCTCCTGACCAGTGCTTGTTGTTTGATTCGAAATCACGTTTAAAACAAACTGATGGGCCTTTCATTGATGAAGAATTCTATGGTTCTAAAATTACAACCTACAGAAAGGAGCTCGCTGCAATTGGGGTGATTGTCGAAGTGAAAAAGGGATGTGCCTTGATTGCAAGGCACCTTGATCTACATGATGAGTTTTCGACATTTGTTCGAGTATATAGTTACTTGAGTGACTCTAAGTGGGTGCCACTGACAGATGGAGAGGCTCCCGGAAGGATCTGGGTTCCGAAAGAAAATAAAAATGGTGAGTGGGTTAGTGCAGATGAATGTGTTCTGTATGACAAGGATGGTCAATTTGGTTCGCTGCTAACTGTTTTGGAGAAACACTATGAGCAAAAGTTGTTTGGTTTCTTCTCTTCTGCTTTTGGAATAAGATCCCATCCTTCTGTTGATGATTACTTGAAACTCTGGAAAGTTTGGGAAATTTCTGAAATCGGATTGTCTCATGATCAATGCTGCATGTTCTGGCTTTATGTTTCGAAGCACTGGAATTTGAAGATGGAGAAGAGTCTTGCTGATGCCGTGGTGAAAGTACCGGTTTATTCTGGCTCAGGTGGAATTTTGTTGTGCAACAAGGAGGATGTTTTCGTTGCGGATGACCTTCAGCTGCAGTATCTTTTCAAAAAGTGTTCACAGTCAATATTTGTTTGGTACCCTCAGCCAAGCTTGGCTTCCTTGCCTCGGACTAGGCTGCTTGAAATCTACAAGAAAATTGGTGTTCGCACTATTTCAGAATCTGTGCAGAAGGTAGAATCATCCCTCGCAGATGATGTTGAACTACTGATGATTCCAACGAAGAAATTGATCGGGAAAACGCTGCTGAGGCTGATTCTTGGGTTTCTAGCTGGTCCTCCCATTGAGATGGAAGTAGAGAAGAGGCAGAAAGCTGTCCAAGGTCTTGTAGATATTGCTGTTGTGGAGACACCTGAACCAATCACTGTGAGCTATGATCTGCCACTATCTTCTGGGGAAGTTTTGAATGTGAGAGGCACAAGAAAGATACGTTGGGACAGAGAGAATTCCAAATTCTTCATCCAGAAGACGGACAAATCTGGCGGACAGAAGAGTACCATTGAGTTTGCTACCTATTTTGCTGAAGCAATATCTGAGTGTGTGCTGTGGGAGTGCACTGAACATATACCCGCACTTTCGGAACTCATCAAGTTGGCATTTGTGCTAGAATTCAATGAGGAAGCCGTTGATTTCTTGATGAAGTCGAAGAATCTGCAGATCTTCGTTGAGGATGCGGAGTTTCTGAATTCTGCCTACCCTTCTATCTAGTTATGTTTCTTTTCAATAATAATAGTCGCTCTCTGCAGATGACGTGAACTATGTTATGCTGTTTTGGTTGTGTGGTTTTTTACCGTCGGATTCTCACGTTATTTTGAACAACTGGATTTGCTTCTACCATCATATGAACTTGTGAACCATGTTTTCTCATCTGGTTTTTTTACAACCTTCTGCAGTTTAATAATTGGTCCGTTTTATGATTGCTGAATTAGTTTCCTAATTTTTCGCTTTGTATTCTTCAGAAGCTGCTAACTAATTAAAAATTATTCAGTTTCAAATTCGTCGAAATGATAGATTAAAGTAAATGCACAACGAAAATTTCATAAATTGAAATGTGAGGAAAGGAAGCAGCTGGTTTTCCACTTGCTCCTTTGGAAACTGATGAAAAGGAGGGGAAATAGTGAACAGATTCTCAAGGAAGAAGAAAGACCAAATTAATAAAGCTAATCCATTCATTAATTGAAACTTATCAAATATAATCAACTCATGTAGCCAGCCCTTTGCTTGAGTATCTTCACCAAGCTGTTTAAGGCAAAACATTTGAAAGTCCAATAGGGATAAAGGTCAGTGAGCTCAGAAAATTATGCAGTTATTGTATTCGGAAGCAGAAGTTTCCTGTCAAGGATGAATTCAGAGTGGATAGGAGAACGGGGATGGATGAGTGGATGATAACGGCGGAGGACCAAAATCATCACCCAGTATCTATGCATTGTTTCAGACAGAGATGGTGACAAACTTTCCCTTTATAATTCAGGCAGCTTTTCTTCTTGACCATCAAGGGAAACAATTCTCCCGGACAACAAGTAGAATCAGGGGTTCTTGATTTCTTGCCCGCTGCATTTGCTAATGCATTTCTCTTTCTTGGTAACCATTACAGATCTCGTAATTCCAGGTTCTTGCCTGCCAAACCATCTTGCTAGGAAGAACGGAATATTGTCCGGAAGTCTTCTTGACACACACATTTTGCCTTTTATGGTTCTGCAAGGAGATGGAGTGGTCTGGAGGAATTAAAGAGTATGATTGAGTTTTGCTACTTTCTGAGCGGATCAAGCTGGCCTTTGAGCAAGTAATTGATCTTTCATTACGTTAATTACGGTTTACTATAATGTTTCATTGCACTTAGCAATTTTAAATATTCGCTAAAAGGTAGCTTAATCAACTACTGTAATGTGTCTTCAGCTTCTGAAGAGCAATTTTATCCTATTTGTGATTACTTAGGTTAAAAACTTCTCATTTTTTTTTTTGGATCTTTTTTGTTGTACATAATTAAGAACAACGTCCCGATGCATATATATCAGGCAAGAGAGCTTTGTCAACCGTAATCACAATGTACATCTCTACTGATTTACATTGGGACACAAATTTTGGTCTAAAGGACATGAGTTAGAGAGTCATGGCCCAGAATTGCAGGAAAATGAAAATCTCATGGCCAAGAACAAGAAAGAGACCGAAGGAAAAGTACGAAAAATAATAACTATCACTCTTCTTGCTCATTCCTAGCGGAAAATCACTCAAGTCAACGCGTTCTCTTACATGCACCTTCATCCTGCACGACTGTATAGGTGCAACCCCCACCCTGCAGGTTAATTAACTTGACAAGTGATTAAGTGTGGTGGCTTGGAGATCTTGAACCGAAGGCCTCTTGGAACTGCAGCTCTGATATCATGTTAAAGAACCACTAGACCCCAACCGCTGTCAAGGAATGGATCAACAATGTATATCAAGCTCACAATTCTTGTGTGATCAAGTGGCTGCAGATTTCTCGGCCAGATAGGTGGCTCTGTCGTGGCCACCACTGCAACCTAGGTAGTAGCATCCTTTAATGTGCAATAGATTCTTTACTCCGAATCCATTTTGTACTCTTCTCCTTCTCCTTCCTTTCTTCTTTGTCTTTGTTACCTGGCCCTGAAACATGACATGAAACATTTCAGAACAAGATCACAAACTTTATCTGCTTAATTAGTCCATTTTTTTCTCATAAGATATTTACATCGTGGTGATCAGTCATTGACGCTAGGCTATCAACACTGCAGTCTGCAGACGCAGCACTTGGCGATTTCTTGTGCTTGATATCCTCGTCCGTTGTGTTGTCGTAGTTGCCTGCATTTGTAATCATCAATTCCAAAAATGTTCATATTTTTTTCTCAAATACTAATGTGCTACAAAAAAGTTGCATCCAATTTTCCGTGTGAAAACTTACTGCTATTATTTTCAATTTCCGGAGCTTCCATGCAATAAATTTTAAAACTTGGCGACGCGGGACACATAAAAAATTCTCTGTTTATCCGCATACCATCTTCATTATCTTCGTCCTCTTCCTCTCCCTCTGTGGTGTCTTCCATTGCAAAAACCCCTCCTATATACACATTCACACTCTTTGGCTCTTTATGATCTTCAACACTACACTCCCCTCCATCTCTCTTAATTTGCTCCTTCTTTTGGTCCTCATCGTCAACCTGTTTTGCACCTTTGTCACACTCCGGCGAGATTGGTGCAATCTTGGACTTGTTCTCCAATGTTGGTGTCTCCAGACATGTTATTTTGTCAGACTCTGGTGAAGACCGCGGCGAATGAAGGAAAGAGTTTTCAACCTCCTCCTGCGCACAGTTCTTAAGTAGCTGTTTCTTGGAGAGAGTACTAGCAGCTTTTAGCTTTCGTGCCTTGGACCGGCTCTTCGTCTCCTCGAAGCGTCTCTGCAAGAGGGAAAGGATCCTAGGAGGCACAGCCTCGGCTTCTGGGGTGAGCTTTGAATTTTGGTCACCTTTTGGAGAGGACAACAATGGGGGATTGGGGCTGCAAACGGTAGGAAGAAGAGAAGTAGAAGATAATTAGATTTGGAAAATTATGAGCTAGAAGGGAGAATATGAAAGCCATGGGTCAAAGGCAGTTAATTAGTTATAGGATAAAACTTCATGTTCCTTGACAGTTAGGCAACCAAAAAAAATAATAATGCAAACATTTGGTTTGATTAACTGTAAAAATATGGTTTGAGATTTGGTTTGGTTAATTATAGAAAAATATTGGGTTTTGCACACAAACTTACTATATTTGTAATTTTGTGGTTGTGGATTTTTTTTTTTTTGTTTTGGGGCCATGTATTTCGAATGTTGAAAGAGTCATCCGCAGTGTTTGGCAACAATGTATGTCAGCTCATGTTTATCGCTGCCAACAGTGTGTTGCCAGCTTCAACAAAATCTCAATTCTAAACCCTAATTAGGGCAAAGCATTCTGTTAGAGACAAATTTTACGTTCAAATACATTTTGATTGGAAATGTAATGTCATATAATTAGTCAATACCGGAGCTAGAAATTATATACTTTCAGCTTTAAAACTTCAAATCTTTTCTTGACATATCAAGCTAATTTTTTTGCCATGTTACAAAATCTCCTCTTTTTTTTTCACTCTCTTTTCTAAGTTTTTGTTTTGTATAAAAATAATGAGCTATTACTCATTCAAATTAACGGAACATATACAACTCAACTAAGTTTTAGACATTAGAGTGAATGAAAAAACAAAGAAGATTAAGAACTCAAGGAACTTTGCAACTATTTTAATAAGAATATTGTTTTTCTAGAGAGTAGTTTCAACATATGTCTTATTAACTCTCCTCTAAAAAAATTAGAACTCGACAGGACTAGCTTCCACTCTTTCAATCTCGTCCGTCCCAGCCAGCAATTGGGCAAACGAAAACCATTTGGTCATTAGATACCCATCTAGCTAAAATGGTGCATATCCAAAGGCCAAGAATTCATGGGATGATGGTGTGCAAATCCGATTTAACTAAATTCCCATCCAAATATAACTATTTAGAGAAGAAATCTCAAGTTTGGATTTTTTTTTTTTTGGGAATAAAAACTATAGGTTTGTTCTTGATTAGACAATGAAAAGACTTATTATATGTACCTGAAATTGAATTTTTTATATATTAAGCAAAGAATCCAAACAAAGTCTTCATAGGTAATATTAGAGAGAACTAATAAAAAGTTTCCCATCAAAATTTTTTTTATTGAAAAACACTCAGACAACTTTACTTATTATTTAGGATGTTATTTGTTTTATTACAAGAACAAAAAACAAAGAGAGAGTCTCATTTTATGAAGGATTTGAATTAAAATAAATGTCCTTAATAATAAGAAAGTGTTATTCATAATAAAAGAAACGTGCCTTTAATGATAAAAAAATAAAAATAAAAAAAGCCGTTTAAGAGTTTTTAAATAAAAAAAAGGTTTTACGAGGGATTTTTTAATTAATTTTCTAATAATTTTTATTCTTTTTTTCTTTTTGTGTGTAAATGTTTATATCTTATTTTCAACTTTTAAAACTAGGAAAGAAGCTTAAATGAAAGTCCATGTGATTCTAGCTGCTGGCATAGCTTTCATTTTGGATCTGGTGCTCTCCAGAAAAGGGTTTTCATCATGCAAAGTTGATATATATGCTTTGCTTCTTTTTTAGCCCTCTCTGTCTTGTCATCCTGACCTCTTCGAAAAATCAATTACCCCTTGAAATGAAAAGCTGGAGTTTCCTGTAGCAATAAGCCCTTCCCCTTATCTTTTTATTACCATGCATGTTATACTGTCAAGGCATGTCATTAATTGTTAGGGCAGCTTTCACAAGAATATTAGACGCTCGGTATATATTGTGGTCCCACGTCAGGTATAAGAGATGCCCTAATTGGGTAAGCCTTAGCTATATTAATTTTTTCTCCAAAGGAGGATGCTGAGAATCGGGTTCAGTATTCTAAACGCTTCCAACTTTTATATCCACCAATCTCTCAGAGCACTAAGTTTCTGGAAGTACTTTAATATCTTCCAAAGAAAAAAGATTCATTTCCTTTCATGATCGAACACGACACATGAAGAACGATGCTACATTTAATTAAAATGATCAAAATTTACGGCAGCCACTGATTTCTTCACCACATTCTTCACTTGGGGAAGTTACTTCTGTGATCCCACTTGAACTTGAACAAGAGGAGGAAGAAGATGCAGGATTCTCATTATTGTTAACTTTGATGCTGTTGTAATTCAGCACAATCTCCTCATCCATCTTGCCACTTCTTTTCTTAGAAAAAACCCGACACAAAACCCAATTTCCTTTTGGGGTTAAAGCATTCTGCATAAAATTAGTTGGGAGTGTCAATTGATCTTTTTTTTCCCTTTAATAAGACGATATATATTCTAATCTACAAGTAGGGGATCGAACAGTTAAGTGCAAGGAGTCAGGCATACTGCCTTAACCAATTGGCTTAACCCACATGTTCATGTCAAATATCCACCTGAATTATTGAGTTTGTGACAAACCTCGTTCTAAACTCACCTGAGTTGCGTGAATGGAAGCTGTAGTTTCTACATTCACAAGGCAATATTCATGCATGACCCAATCAGTCTTAGAAACATGTGCAGACTTCCCTCTGTAAAAAACTAGAGTCTTTTTCTTTCCCACTATATGATTCCTCCTTGAAGATACAATCTTCTTATCTGCGCCGGTTGCTTTCCAGTAACCGGAACTTGTCACCCTGTTGGCTCGGTTTCCATTCCGGTATTTTGATTCCTTGTTGCTGAAGAAATACCTTTCTTGTTCCAAATTACCTGGAAACATACCGCACATAAACTGTCAGTTTTTATAAGTGAAAAAATATCCAAAAAAATTCAGAACTAAGCGAAGTGATTAGTGATAATATATATATGTATCGTGTGCTGACCTGGCAAATCCCAAGGATCATACATGCAAACGTTGAATTCAGGAATAATGGAAGCAGGAAGTGGGCATGAGAAGACTTTGCATCTCAGGTACTGAAAAACTAGCTCTTCATCTGTTGGTTGGAATCGGAAACCAGGAGGCAATCTGATCATCCCATTTCTAACAAAGTTGAACTTGTCCATTATTTTGAAAAATGAAAAATGCAAAGGCCTTTATTTCTTGGAACTTATTCGCCTCTGTCAAGAGATGAGCAAAATGTGAAGCAAACATGTTGAGTATTTATAGATAGAACAAGAGAAGAATTTGGAGAGCGAGTATCTTTTTGAGTGGTTGTACAAGAAAAAGAAAAGAAAAATGATTCCTAACGGTGTGAATATAGAAAGGGACAACAGTACTATTAGGATGCGTTTGTTGCATCGGATTAAGTCGGACTGAACTAGTTTTAGGGATTAAGCTGGATTGGCTTGGCATGAACTAAGTAGTATAAGAATAATGAAGTATTTAGTATAGTGTCGGACTAACCTACAGACTAAAATATTTTCATATGCAAATAATAATTTTATTATTTTCTAATTAATTTATTAGTATTTTATTATTATTAATGTCACTATTTTTTTTGCGGACTACTCTCTTCCCCTCTCTCTACTTTCCTTTTCCTTTTCTTTATCTTCTTCGCATCCAAAGAATTCCTTTCCTTTCTCTTCTTCGACAAGCTTCAATCCCCGCTCCGCCGCCCTTTTCCTACTTCAATCTCTCTTGGTTTGACAAAAATTTCAACTGTTTCGATCCCTCCAGTCCTATCCAACAACCATTTTTCCTATTCATGTTAGATACCAAAAGACCCTTCGTGCTTGACAGACTGGCGCTAGGGGAGGCTTGTGTCTGGCGGCGGTGCGACCGACGAAGACGATGAACTCCTGAACCCTAGACCTTTGGAAGTAGCCGAAGTGGCTGATATCAGAGGTGTTGGTGATCGGGTCAGATTCGTTTGGATTTCACTTGAGGACCAGCAAGGCCGTGATTTTCTATACGCAGGTGTAATCACATAGTCTGTACGCTGGCAGGGGAATTAGGGAAGAAACTGACCCGTTATTAGGAAAGAAATAAAGCAGGTGTCGGGATGCGAAGGAGAGGAAGCGAAGGTTTTCGTGGGGACTCGCTAAGCGAGCTACTTAGTCCACACGAGTTCCCGTTTAGTACCATTAAACTTCGCCCATGCACAGAACAAACGCCCTCTTACAGTATTACTGGATGAATACTTTTGATGTTTGACAATTAAAAAATAGTTAATTTGTTTATTCTCAAACAACTGGTGCTGTTAGCAGTGAATCACGACACACTTGTGCTATGTTTAGACGAGGAACTTTAAAGTTCTATGACATTTTAATTAGACTCAATCGTTAAAAATGCACTATAAAAACACTAGCAACATAAACTACTCAAGCACTAGAAATTTACTACAAAAAAATTACAAATGTACGTGTTACCAAAAACGCTAAATAAAAGATTTTTCAAATTGACACCTTGAAATATGTCATTTCGAAATTTTGTATTTAGTCACTTTCACGCTGTTCTATCTAATTTTAGGGGTGCATCGGTAATAAATTTGTTATAAGTTTTATGAAACTTTTAAATTTCTCATCCAAAAGCATCATTATAAAATTAAGAATTAAAAAAAAAACTCTAAACTTATTGTGCAATACTAGTCGAGTATAATAAAAGTTGGTATAATAACATTTGAGTTTGAGTTTTTTGCTTTAAAACGGGACTTTAAGCGTTTTTAATTATAAAATGAAGTTTTTGTGAAGTTTCTATCGATATAGCAACCCTTAAGCCACTCAATACTACAATCTGATACTATTTTTCTTCATTTGGAAGTGAGATGTCTTAAGTTCGAATCTCGTGGATGACGAATTCGATACCAAATTAGATTACCAGTTATGTGGCTTAGCCGAACTCCCTATCCCTGTAGTGTAAAAATATTGATGTGCTAAAGAGAAAATATAGCAACCCTTAAAAAAAGCTTTGACTTACTTACAGATCATTTTCTTGTTTTTTCATGTCTATAATTTGTGATGCAAAAAGCAAATTCTTACATCTCGATGTCCTTGTTATAACGAGCATCTCATGTGAAAGATATGTTAACAAGCAATTAATCAAAGAGCATTGAGCTAATCAGTGAGTCTTTCCGGTCTCTGAAAGAGTGGTTTGCCGTGGTAATTGGTATAGCCACTAACTAATTCTTTTTTTTTTTATTAAAAAAAAACAGCATTGAGCTAATCAGTTATATTATATTGGAGTTGATGAGGCCTTGGTGAAATTTTTGAAGGTAAGGCCACATATTACTCATTATTAATGGAAATGGACTGGTGATGTAATTCTCATTCATATGAAGTCATCCGATGTCATGCTTAACTCATTACCTAGATGGAAAAACACATGATCTCGTTTGGCAGGTCGAACTGTACTGATTATTTTAATCGGATAGGATAATTTATACATCAGATAGTATTGACTAAATAATCGAACATTTGGTGTAGTATCAGACTAACGTCGGATTATTTATACTGGATTAGTGCTACATCGGATAAGAAGATTTTTTTATATTTTTTTTAAGAAAAAAAATGATGATAAAATGGAAAAAAAAAGTTAAAGGAAAACAAATTCAAAAAATCATGGAAGATAAAATGGAGAAAAAAAAAAGAAGAGAAAATTAAATAATAATAACTAAAAAAATTTGTTACACCAACAAAAAAACCAGAAAAGAGGAAGAAAAAAACTCAGAAAAGAGGAAGAACAAAACCCAAAAAAGAGGAAGAACAAAACCAGGCAGCCGCCTAGCACCCACCATCGACACCATATACCATTGAAATCAAAAGTTCATATTCCATCTCTCTTCGCAATCATTGCAGCCAGATTCCGTCATCTCCAATTCTCCATGGTTTCTAATCCATTGAAATAAAAAACTCAGATGAAACTTTCCCAATTTTAAGTTTAATTACATCACAACAAAACAATTTAATCATCAATTGATCCCAAAATCCAGATGAAATCTTTCAATTATTGATCCACCGTCATGGGTATGAAAACGAAGACGGCGTGGCTACTGAGAGGCACGATTGTGGCCACACGCATTCAAGGGATTTCAAGATCTTTTCTGGTGTGTTGGTCGGCAGGACGTCATGGGTTGGATTTAATTTGCCAGTCAAAAAGCTAGAGAATTGTTGTTGGGTTGGAGAAGAAACACGAAGAACAGCAAACGAATTCTGCAATGCATAAAAGTTTGCAAGAGAAGGAAAGTGAAAGCGACCTGACTAATAATATAGTCATTTTGGACAGTATTATTAAGCGGATATACACCATACAAAATAATGGAACCGATTAAATAATCCGGTGGCTATTTAGTACGGGAGAGTACCAAACAACTGGATCCGGATTTTTAATCCTATCTGGTTCCTTATATGAGCCGCCAAACGAGTAGTAAACTATGTGAAAGATATAGTAAGTAAAACTATGTGAAAGAAACATATGAAAAAACACAAAAAATTATTTACCTTAAGTGATGCGGAAAAAAACATAAATAAAGAAACTTATTAGGGAACTGAGGAATTTATATTTTTGTACCATACGCGATTTTTTGTACTATACACGATGTAGCAAATGATATATGTTATGTCAATTCCTTGAATGTAATCTGTCTAACATTAATCATATATAGGAGGGGAAATAGTACCAATATCACCTGAACTATAGATATTACTGCAAATTGTAGCAATGCGCCACCTCAATCGAAATTTTATTGTAGTGTGTCACTCATATGCAAACAAGACTATCTCGTTTTGCCGCATTTTTTATTATACTAAAGGAAACGAATTACAACCATCATGGGGTGGTTGAATGATTGGAAACGAATTTTAGTCCCTCATCCTACAAGGCATGTCATGTGTCAACTTTTGGTGCGTGTGATCCACACGATCATAGTCAGGGGGCTGAAATACCTTTGTAAGTCCCCCACCCCCAAAAGAGTGGACTATTGTAGTGAAGTCACCAATTGGCTCCATTTAAAAAAAAAAACCAAACAAACAAAACGAACTACAATAGAAATATACAATTGTCATTTGATAGTATATAATAAATATAAAACAATGGTTCAATATATATATATATATATATATATATAATACATAGCTTAATTTCGTCTAAAAAGTTGGACGTTCTTCATACATGTCTCTTTGGAAAAGTGTTTTGATGTTTGAAATATCGATATTGTACTTGCTTTAAAAGGCTATTGTCTCAAGTACATGCAATGTCCGAAAAAGAAAATAAGCGAAGTAAAACCTAAAGTTCATGATAACTTGGTAAACCAAATTATCCCTATACAAAAGTTTGGTTATCTTGAGTAACTGTCTCTCTAAAAGCAAAACTCCATGGACCACTTACAATAATGCAGTAGTAAAAGTAGAACCATATATATATATGCATGCAATAACCGAGCTACGTTCATTACGAAACAGTTAATCCCAAATCATTCACAGTAGTCAGTGGGCAATATCTTGATTCGTCATCAGATCACTCATCGATTTCATTTTCTTTTGGTTTTTCTTCAAATTAAAAATTTATTTTTAGTGGTTTGGACTAATTAGTTTACTACTAGCTACTTACTTTCTTTTGAAATATGGATGGCTGACACATAAAGCTTCATAGCCGCACAAAAGATCAAAGATTTTTGTTCTTTTTTTTTTCTTTGAACAGTTGTTCGAATGAAAGGAGCCAGAAAAAGAACCTGCTTTTATGGAAAGCTATCTAGCTGAAAAACCATAGAGAGCTAGTCAACTTAGATTGGTGCTTTTCTTCATCATGAAGATGTCCTCTCTTTCCATGAGTGCAAGGTTGATTTAAAGATCTTCTGCTTCCTGAAAAAGCATCCGATTTCGTTAAAACAATGTCTCTAGCCAAGGGGAAGAGATTCTCTCCTAATCCACCAAGTTCATTGATCCGGGCTCTTGAAATTTGATCCAATGGCTAAAATTATTATAACTTTTTAAGAGACATCGTGTTTGTAGCCGTTGAATCAAATTTCAAGGGCCTCGATGAGTGAACTTGGTGGCTTTGGTGGGAGAGATCCGAAGAGGATCTCTTCCACTAGCCAAGTGCTTATTCTGCAAGCGCAGAAACAAAAGTAAACATGCTTATTTTGTTGTGTTATCTTTAATGGTAATGTCTTATGGCTTCACACATGTGCCTCAATTTTTACTGCTCTCTTTTCTTTGAATCTAAAGAAGACTTGGGAAACGGGTTGTGTTTGTTGTGTTCATGTCACTTTCTTGTCATATTTATTACCTTAATAGGCTATGTCATGTCAAATTCGTTATCTTAATGAGTTCTTATTGGGTGACCCGATAATGACCTGATTCATTAACAGGTCAAGTTGTTTTGTGTCAGGTTAACGAACAGGTTATGTAAGAAATTTTCATGTTTAATGTTTAGATCTGACAAACGATATCTTATAGGATGATCCGATAATGACCCGTTTTGTTAACGGATTCTAAACGGGTTATCTCATAACGACCCGACTCGTTAACAGGTTAACCTGAAACTTATTGTTTTAGTGTCTGGTTATCATGTCATGCAAGAAATTATCAGGCCTAATCTTAAGCAATAATTGGTTAATTTAATTCATTTGAGTCATGTATTTTTTAAGGAGATGTGATTATTGGACCAAAGAAAAGTTATAATGGCGAAGAAAAAGTTTATTTATGATTTGTATTAATTTTATAAGGTATTTCTTGCATCTGTTTAGTATAAAAAAGTTTAATATTAAAGAAAAAGGAGTACAAATGCTTAATGCATAAGAAAGTCTTTCAGAATTTGTTACTTTGCCTAAATTTCTACTTTAAACAGTTTTATGGTTGAATAACCATTTGGATGTCAAACCATTTGCATATATGCTTTAGTTAAATGCCTTTCATATACTTTTGCATAATCGATTAATCAGTTTTAACTAATTAATCTTCTTATACTGGAATTTGCTCAATTCTTTGTGGCCATTGTTATTCGGTTGGAACTGATCTTTATATGCGATTTTGTGTATTTATTTTTTTATTTTTGGTTTTACGATTATGTGAGGGCAAGTCTTGGCAGAACGAAAATGTTATTCTTTTATGACCAGAAGCTCATGAGGATGAACGTGCTAAGTACGACAAGCA
>JAOTRO020000017.1:3457986-3488572 GCA_028566515.2 Pyracantha coccinea | reverse complement strand
TTGACAAACACCCATTTAGTTTCCAAAGTCTACATCATTTTCATGGGCATTGAAAATGTTTGTTTCCAGAGTCTGTTTCATTTTCATGGACATTGAAAATGTGTGTGTGTGTGGGTGGGCATTCATAACATGCCAATGTTTTCAACAGTTATATATCATTAAGAAACAACTTTTTAGCCTTTTTTGGACCAACGCGAGCAGACATCTTGTTTGGGCTAATATTTGACAATGAGTTTTGCAAGTGACTAAGGCCCAAAGACGTTAAAATGAGTGGAGTTTTGCCTGAAGCCCAGTCCACAAACCAAGAACAAATTGGTGCCTCCTCCATTAAGAAATAGGCCACATGCCTAGGATTGAAGTGATAAGTGATGGAGACCAACTCACTATCAGCCAAAAAACACTTTCTAGTGGCACTACAAGTAAAAAGAGAATGACTCACTACCTTTGGAAGCCTTCGGCCAAAAACAAAGCTAAAAGTAGTCGGGCCAAATCATCTATAAAAGGGAAGACGAGCAACAGAGACAAAGACACTCAACCAATTAAACTAAAAAACATACAAACTTTGCTCTCAAGCCAGTTTGTACCCAGAAAAACTAAAACTAGCCCATATTCAGTCCTTTTAGCAATAGTTCTCTTAGAAAAGCTATATTTGTTTAGTGTAAAAGCTCTGCTACCCTCTCTAGTATTGTAGTATTGATTCCCTCATGTAAAACTTGTTTACCATCCATCCCTTTCAGCATACAACCTCTATAAATATAGCGGTTGAGTTCCTAGACAAATTAGCTGGTTGGTAACTTAATTATTTTGTAAGTTGAGTTCCTGTCAAATGGATAGTGTAAGAATTTAATTAATTTTATCAATTAAATATAGTACCTTAATTTTATGAATTTATTCTTATTAATGCAACGCGGCAAAGAGAAAATTAATCAATGTTAATTTTAAAGAACAAAAATTTTTTGGAATAGATAAGAGATAATTCATAAGCTAATTAAGGGCATGTGCTACGTGTCCTATAGTCTTATAGAAAGCATTCGAATGATAAGAAAATCGGACCCTTGAGTCAAAAGTTACTTTAACTACAGGGGGTCGGCTGGACTGCGTGCTTGTTACGAGTAGGATGTGGTCGAAATTGCAAAAAGATAGTGAAAATAGTAAATAATTATTGCACATAAAAAGGAGGCTTTCGAGCCTCGGATATCTCATAAGCTCTTATTTTATTACATATCAAGCACACTTTTTATGGCCTTCCTCAATTGCGTGCATGCATACTACGAGATTGCCATTTATTCACACTTAATTATATAACTATTCAGGACTCGTTACCGAAGTCGGTAAATCCGGTAGTAGTCTTGCCCGTGTTATCGTGAATTTTAGTATCCTCAAAGCTGAAAAGAGGAGTCTCAGGCGGCTTGTTAGGGCAGCAGCTGCCACTCTTCGTCTTGTTCCCAAATTTGGAAAATCCAGTGGTCTCGCCTTGGTTTTTGCTAACGTCAGTCCCCTTAAAGTAGAAGGCCTTGCGGTTGGAAGCAGCCTGTTGACTCGCCATTGTCACACTTGATTGGATTTGCAGAGGATTATGTCCAAGTTTGCCTTTGATTCGCTTTGATGATCAACGTGTTACCTGAGCTCCTTTTATAGTTGTTGGCATGCAGATGAATTATTAATATTGTTGATTCCGTTTACCCAATCCAATGGCTGTAAAGAGAGAGGAGTGTGAGAAACTAAAAAGGGTGTATGAGAATCATTTTTTTATATTTATTTTATTTTCTTTAGAATCATTTGTTAACTCTTTCGTTTTCAGTTTTCACTTAAAAAAAAAAAAAAAAAAGAGAAGCAAAACTTGAGACCACACTAGTGGAGCTCTGATAGTTATACATATATTTCACTTCGTATTACGATTTAGTAGCATTTCTCTTCACTTGTAAGTGCGAGGTCTTAGGTTCGATTCTCTCGAATGAGGAATTTGAACCACATTATCGCTAACCTATTGTAAGGCTAGCCCATTTCCCCACTCCCTCAATGTAGATAATATAGTTTGTTTAAAAAGAATAGCTATACAAGTTCAGAATAAATTCGGAAAGAAAAACGAAAAGTTAATATATGGAATAAATTCAAAAAAATGATAAAGTTGATTTTAACGCGTAATAAGAATCTTGTTCTTATTAATAATGATATTTTTCTATCTCAATACTTTCTCTTTGAACCAAACTGAATAGGACTTCAATTTATACCCGTGCACAGATGAAAGGAGGGAAGTGAAGTTTTTCGAATAACTCCACCACCCTTGAGGATTCCATTCTTAATAGAGAGAGATATTCCATGATTTTCAACTACTGGAGCTCTAATAGTTATACATATATTTCACTTAGTACTACGGTTTTAGTAGTATTCATCTTCACTTGTAAATGCGAGGTCTTGGGTTCGATTCTCGTGAATGGTGAATTTGAACCACATTATAACTAACCTATTGTGAGGCTTAACCCACTCCCCCACCTCTTTAGTGTAGATAATATAGTTTGTTTAAAAAGAATAGTTATACAAGTTCAAAATAAATTCGGAAAGAAAAACGAAAAGTTAATATACGGAATAAATTCAATAAGGATGATAAAGTTGATTTTAACACGTAATTAGAATCTTGTTCTTAAAGTAGAAAGCCATTGTCACACTTGATTGGATTTGCAGAGGATTATGTCTAAGTTTGCCTTTGATTCGCTTCGATGACAACCGTGTTACCTGAGCTCCTTTTATAGTTGTTAGCATGCAGATGAATTATTAATATTGTTGATTCCGTTTACCCAATCCAATGGCTGTAAAGAGAGAGGAGTGTGTGAGAAACTAAAAAGGGTGTATGAGAATCACTTTTTTATATTTATTTTATTTTCTTTAGAATCGTTTGTTAACCCTTTTGTAACAATCCGTCCCAAATTTTATGTTCTTAAGAATTTTAAAAGCATGATTTTACGAAAAAATCCTTGATGGCGAGGGCACTTTTGCTGCGGTTATATGTGTGTGTGTGTGTATGTATTTCTTATCCTTATATTATATTATTTTTTTTATTTTTTTAGTTTGTTATTTAAAAGGGGGATTGAGGAAGGAAACAAAAAAGGAAAGGATTGGGCAAAGTTGCCCAATCGGGAAAGGCTTAGTGAGGGACGAATCTAGGGAGGAGAGAAGGAGAGGATGACCAATCAGAAGGAAGGAAGGAGGAAAAAGAGGGAGGAGAGAAAGGAAGGGAACGGCTGGGTATTCCCTTGACCCGGTTACGACCCGTTTCAAAACCGGCCTCCTCGTGCTAATTTCCGACAACCTTGCACCATCTTTCCTGCGATTCAACCCTGCAACCTACTCCATAACCTTCCCTCTTGCTTTTCTACCTAAAAATTTCATTGAATTTGGTTGTATTTTGGAGGAAAACCCACACGGGTGCCGTGAGATCTTAACCTTCGATTCTCCCATTTCTGAAACCATTCCTTCCAATTAACACCACCCAAACACTCCCCTATAACCCAAGAACAAAGCCCATGTGGTAAAAAAGGCATCGAAGCAAGTTTGGAGGTCGAATTGCATCATACCCAATTCTAGGGTTCTTACGGGTTTGAGCAAAATTAGAGCCTTTCTCGGCCAAATTGGACTTGGCCGCATGTATAAAGTTTACTCTACTCGTTGAGATCTTCATTTCTATAATTGTTGGTAATTTTTGGAAATAGTTAGATTTTCCGGTGAGCCGGGGCAGCCGACCGCCACCTACGGCGGCGGGTGACCAATGAGCCGCCAATGCTATTTTAGGCCATATTTCATGCTCTGATTTCAGTTTTGATAATTGATTGACGTATGATGATCATTCGAACCTAATTTTGTTACGATATGTGGTTAGGCCAAAATATGAATTGACGATCCGACAATTATAGGTGGTTCTCACTCGTGTGCAATATTTTTTATGATTGAGATTGGTTATGAGCTATAGATTTTTGTTGTACGAGCCACTTAGGGTGGACCCAGCTGATTATGATTTACATGAACTCTTATGCATTTCATCTGGATTACTTATACTGTTATCATGAGATTTTGGCATGGCATACTTTTGAATTTCACTGTTCAGAGCATGGTTTTGAGATTTGATATTACTATGCTATTTTTCTGGGAAAATTATATAGGTTTTACGGCGAAGGGTTATAACTTTTGAGAAATGAAATGATTTTGTAAAACCTTTGTTTTTGCCCACTCACGCTTTCTTGTTTTGCGCCCCTCCAGGTTTTAATTGATGAAAGTTCGTATCGACGAGGACTCTTGGCAAATCTTAGGATGAGTGGCTAATTCTGAGGGTATAATCCTTATCCATTCTACTATGTTTACTTATGCTCTACATCACGCGTGAAGTAGGTTCATTCCCGCTCACCAACGCACTCTGGTATTTAGGCACTTTTAAGTTTAAATTTATTCATAATTTTCCACATCACCACACTTTATGGCTTAGTCACCTTCCAGGTGTCGGCCATCACAGCTCGATTCGGAGTCTTAGTGGACATCCCGGGTCATGGTGTGTCATTAAGGATATTAAATGACTCAGCATTCAAAAATTTGCATTGGCTTTAGTGAATGAATGTTGATCGACTCTTGAAAAGATGCGCTAAGTTGGTATAATAACTTTATATATGTTCCCAATGTAGGAATTGGTTTCCCTTGTGACCCCTTATAATTAAGGTCACACGTGAAGGGACGTGTTCAAGAATAAGATGTCACATCGTGTATATGATAAAATAACATACTATTAATAAATGAAATTTTCTAGCCCTAATATTACAAATGTGGGTCTGCTGTCCCGGATTCTATGTCTCCTTGGTGTCTCTTTGTTTAGTTTGATTACACGTGTTTTACAATTTAACCCCACAAAACACTATTACTTTTTATATAAAATACATTATAAAAAATCAAAGAAATAAGAAAACTCCCAAGACCCACCCCAAAACTCCCTATACCCAGAATTTGTGCAGTTAAACTTTTCACGGGCGAGGTGCATCTCTCTTTACTGAGAATTGTTCTATTGAACGGTGATTTAGAAGTCACCGTACCGTTTCCCTCCAAGGTGCATCTCTCTCCCTTGAAAATTGCATAACATTGCTATCATGATTTGATCAGATCTAGAAAAAAGCAAACTAAAAAAGTAAGAGCACTGGCCGTTTAGCTCCCAATTGCAGAGACGCGTGGGCTTTGGCCACCGATCTCGCCAGTCTCTTTATTCACCAACCCATCGTCGTCACCTTCTTCTTCAGCTTGATTTTCGAATTTTTCTACTTTACTCTTTGCTGGGTTTGTCATGTTGGGTTTGCGATGGCGAGGCAGACGAGCACAGGAGCCATATGGCTCTCCGCATGCCTGGGTTTTTATTTATTTATTAATTAGTTTTATTAAAACTTAATAGTGTTAGATGTTTGCGTCAAGTAAGAGACACATGTCAAAAAATTTAAAAAGAGACACAAATGAGACATAGAGTCCGGGACAACAGACCTGGAGCCTAATATTACCAAGACTTTTTTCTAAAACTTAACAGTTAGCAATAGGTGGTTAAGTTAAGAATAATATCGATGGTATTGGTGGTGGAAATACTGAACCTGAACGGTTATCAAAAAGTCATTTGAAACTCGACTGGTTTGCTCATGAATTTGGCTGGCGTGGAGATTATTTGGGTTTTCGTGATAGTCGATCTCATCCTAATGACGTTTTTGGATTTTCAAACCCACCTGAAGGATAATCTCACCAACGTTTTTCTTCTTTTTTGAAAGTATAATGTTAAGGAGACTAAATTTTGTAAAATAAATTATATGAAAGTTGGTGTTTGAATTATTACTTAATCGTTGATAAACGTGCTCATTTTTTATTTGTGACACCTCATTTGATTTGCTAATTTAGTGTACAAATTTAGACTCCCTAACATTACTCTCTTGGAAACTTTGTCAAGATAAACAAATTTTGTGTTTTTGGATGAGCAATAGGGTTTCTTGGCAATGTAAACTTTCCTTATTTAACTACTTAACTTTGCTAACAAAGATTGTGACCTGGTAATATTGCTAAAACATGGAGTACACAGGATATTATAGAGGATTAGGGTTTTACGAATTGAGTGTGGCGGCTATACGGGGTCAACAGGAAAAGTTGTATCTTGTATGGGTAAGAAAGCATGGGATCCGTCCTGATTCTGAGCTTTATTCTTTACCGTCGGATTGCTTCTTTATGCCAAATGAGCCATGATATCTCTGGATAGCCCTACGTACATATCAAGTGCGATTACACATCAAAAAGCTCCTTAGTGCGATTCTGGGTGAATGAAATAATTTCAAACCCTCTAGATTCCTACAAAGGACTGAGCAAGTCGTCTTGATATGTGACTTCAATCTAGTGCGTTGCAGTGCAGTATATATAGTTCATTTTTGTAGTAAAAACACGGCAGGGAAAATCCATACCAACCATTATTACCGGGTCTAATCAGTAAAATCAACAATAGTTTTTATCTCTGCTTTCTTCCCATGACGACTAGGAACGGGCAAATAAAATATTCCACTTCGAACTCTAGACCTCAATATCTGGTGTTTCACGATCAGTATTGGAAACGAACAGAGGAGAGATGGAACGTGCAGAGCCACATGTTGGATCACTCCAGTGCGGCATGAAGCTGCTGACGCCGAGTCGGCTCCTATGCCACTAGCTACGCCCAGCTTGGTCCCTCGGCACAGTGTATATTACTTTGCAAAAGAATTTTATAATATTCAGAATAGACTCAAATAAATAACTAAGAGATCACTTAACTATATATTGACTAATGTATGCGATTAATTTTGATTTATTGAGTAAGAAATCCGAACAAACAATTTATGTTGAAGAAGTAAAGGAGCCACCTAAGAAAGAGCAAGGAAGTCCCTAGAAATGAACTATGAGTTGTAACCATTAAACCACTTGGTGGGCGACACATCAGAAAGAAACTTTGGTGGGACCCCAGGGATTTTTTTTGCACGTACCAGGAATAGTAGTTGCTCTAGGGTTTAACTGGTGTGAGGCCGTTCTCGTTGAGGAGAGAAAAGACTATGTAGGGAAAATATAGGGCAATAGGGGCTAGCTAAAAAGCTGTTTGGATTATGTAAACGTCAAAGCTCAAATGAACAACTGGAAAGTTAACCCTAGAGTGTTACAATGATATTGCTTCGCACTTTTTTTGCATGCAACTTGATATCCCTCAAATTCGTGACCCTTCGATCTCCCAGGCTCCTCCTTGTATAAATAGATCACACCCCTTGCTTCTAAGCATGTCTTGTATTGAGAAGTATACGATAGCAGTTGTGTAGTAAAACTCTCTTGTTGTCACTGCGTGAGCAAGGGATCATAGAGTGAGTGAAACAAAGAGAGCCTTCCAATCTTTTGGTTGTAATCCAAAAATATGGCACTTCACCACACTTTGAGTTTGGCCTTTGGCCTCTTAGGTATTGTAGCTCATGTGTCCCTTCTGCCTCCTTTTCTTTTTCACCAACTGATCAATGGTCACACCTGATTAATGCACACTACATAATATTGCTTGTAGTATGTTTTAAATAAGTTCTCTTTAAGATTTCAAGTTTAATTACAAACCAATTTTTATGTTTGGTAAATTATAATTTGCTAAGACTAATATATTTTTTGTCTTGTCCCTTTTTCAATTCTTTTATCGTAGGCAATATCATCTCCCTTTTGGTCTTCCTTGCTCCAGTGTAAGTGGTCAATATATTAACTACTCCATGGAAAATTTTCAAATTTTTATATGCGTACGTCCTTGCTAATGAGAACAACGATGGTTGTAATTGCAGGCCAACTTTTTATACAGTTTACAAGAAAAAAACAACTGAAGGGTTTCAAGCACTTCCATATGTAATTGGGCTCTTGAGTTCAATGATGTACATATACTATGCCCTCCTTAAGGAAGAGCTGAAAGAGGATGCCACTCTTGTCATCACAATCAACTCGGTTGGCTGCGTCATAGAGACTATTTACATTTCCCTCTTCCTTTTCTATGCCCCTAAGAAGGCCAGGGTATGTATTGGTTGTCTATAACACTAACAGTCTTCTTTTTTTTTTAATTACTCTAGTTTGAAGCTTACATATGGGTTTTATTTGGCACTTGCAGATCTCAACCGCGACGCTTCTGTTCTTGCTGAACCTTTTCAGTTACGGCATGATGGTTGTTTTGACTCGCTTTCTAGCCACAGGTGAAACACGTTTTAAGATTGTGGGATGGATTTGTCTTGTGTTCAGCCTAAGCGTATTTGTTGCACCTCTTGGTGTCCTGGTAATTAGCAACTTCGACCTAAAACAAATCTTACCTATTTGTAACATCTCAACTAACCGTGCTGTAATATCGTTTTGGAAGAGGTGGTACATCCAAAGAAGGTTTTAGTTTCTTCCAGGGTTAAATTAATTTCTTAAGATAACATTGGTAAATTTGTGCAGAGACAAGTAATACGGACCAAGAGTGTTGAGTTCATGCCATTTCCGTTATCATTTTTCCTAACATTAGGTGCAGTCGCATGGTTCTTCTATGGTTTTCTGATCAAGGACTACTACATAGCTGTAAGTGAACGTTGGTAGTTTACATATATAAGCTTACATGTACAAGTTACATGCATGTAACATGCAGGCGTGAAAGAAGTATATTAATTTTATCCCTTTAATTTGAAACTTTCTCTATATATTACTATATTAATCTTTTGTGTTCCTCTTGGTTTATCGGACAAACAGTTTCCAAACATACTGGGCTTCCTCTTCGGGGTTGTTCAAATGGTGGTTTACGTAGTCTACAAGAATGCAAAGAAATTTCTGGAAGATCAGCCAAAAGTTCAAGAATTATCTGAGCACATTATTGATGTGATGAAGATCAGTACTTTGGTGTGTCCAGAACTGAGTCCTGCTGTGATTCTGAATCCAACTGTGGATACAAATGACATGATTGAAGTGGTTCAAAATATAATTGTCATGGCTGAAAAGACAGAAAAAGCCAAGGAAGCTGCCATTGATGATGATTTCTCCACCAAAGTTTGAACCCAAAATTGAAGGGACGTGCACATGTTATAAAGTTTTAAAGTCTTCAAGATAAGCATAGTTCCTTCTGTTTTAAGTTTGCCCTAATTGAAGTTTAATTTGTGTGTTGGTTTAATTAACTGTGCTCTAGGGCGTAGGTGCCATGGGCGTATCTGTGTTATGTATCTCCCTCTAATCTCCCAGTCTTTCAGTATCTCTGTTCCCTTAAAGCTAGCTAGCTTTGTATTAGCTTTAAATTAATTAAGCTTATTTAAATTAATGTATTCAGGAGATATTATTACTAGTTAACTACATTTTCTAGATTTTTTTTTCCTTTTCTTTTGAGGGCCCTTCACAAATAATTCCTTAAAACTCCAACTTATAGGCAGAAGCAAAACCGACGAACCCAATTATTATCGCACTCGTCAACCTTGAACTGTTATTCACTAACATTAACCATTCTTAGACAGACTACACAAACTAAAGTATTTTTCTACTGAACTTTTTAAAATGCTCATCCTTTGGGATGTTCAAGGTAAAACGCTAGCTATGGTATAATCAAATTCCAGAAAAACCAAAACAAATAGAAAAAAATAACTTATCAAGTACGATATAACTCAATTTAGAATGGTTGTTGCTGGAATATGTCTTAATCTGATTTTTTTTTGTTTCACAAACAAAAATGACACTTAGATTAATAAACTTGGCGAAAAAGAATGCATCATAGACTATAATTTTCTCACTTACTTTTATAATTATTCCAATTATGTCAAACTAATTTACTATCATGGATAAAAATAAAATAAAAAATAAAAAAAGTCACCAACACAGAAAATGTCTCACCGTAACATAAACTAAAAGTAGGCAAATAACTTTTTTTCTTTCAAGCCTATCCACTTGAAGTTAAAATTTTGCCGATATCAAGTTACCTAGCTTTTTTAGGAAATTTCAGTGGGGGAGACGGGACAAACCCGAGCAACCAAAACGAAACAACACAATTTCTGTATCTCTCTCTCCATGGTATGGAGCTAGTGTTGAAATGACTCGAAAGATTACACACCAGGCCGATCTGAATGGGCCCACCTAAACATATCTAGCTAGTGGAACAAAATCACCCGTATACATGAGTTTGGAATCTGCATATATCAGAATATTCTTCTCAAGTGAAAGGTAACTCACAATAATTTCAATTATAGGGCAAAGGCTTTACATTTTTCACGTGAGATATACATCATGTCTTGATTTAAGGGAATTTTAACAAAATGCTTTCAGTATTATTCATTTTAACGAAAAATTACATTTTTACACTTAAAAATCAATTCTTGTACTATTCATTTTACCCTTTATTTTGTCCTTGTCGTTAAAACTTAAAGTTTTCAAACCAGTTTCATTAGTTTTCATTTGATTTAAAGGTGTTCATATAATTAAAATAAGCTAAGAACCTAGCCTGAATTGACAGAGTCAAAGAATATTTTATTCTTGTTTAAATTACACCACTAAATAAGAAGTGTTACGCGTGTGTAACGTAAAAACAAGAATTCTTAATCCTTACTTACATAACCCAAATGAGATACGCTTACAATTTCCTAAGTTCATAATAGAATTTGAAATCCTGTTTGCCAATATTAGTCAAACTCAGTTTACCTTAGTCGGAACATGATATGTTTAGTTAATTAGGGTCTTCTTACGTCCGGGGTTTAAATTTTCAAATTCTCCCCCCTCTCCCAAACCTTTTTTTTTAATAGAACAATATTATTTACATTAAGAGGGAGGAGGTAGACTTAGCCTCACAATGGGCTAGCAATAATGTGGTTCAAGTTCACCATTTGCGAGAATCGAACCTAAAACCTCTCGCTTACAAGTAAAAAGAAATATCATTAGACCGTAGTACTAAGTGGCACCTCTCCCAAATTTAAATTATCGTAATAACATCACTCATATTCAAAGGAAATAAATTAATATATTTCAAATCTAGTAAGACTTGCGAGCAATACATAAAGTGACTAGGGAGCCACATTAAACCCCATAAAATTTCTCCTAACAAGTGCAACGTTAACATAAGTAGGAAAATAATCCAACAATATTTTCCCTCGCATCTAGTGTCTTTTGAGCCAAATTTGTGATCAACGTGTGTATGTTAAGCCTGACACGTGAATTAGCTTGAATTGATACTCTTTTTTTTTAATACAAACAATATTTTTACTCTAAACTATATATAGTAATAAATGAAGAATGGAGGGTTTGAACTTTGAACCTATAACACAATAAACTAAAGAAAAATACCATAACTAGAGCAATCCACCACTAACAGTTTCATACTATCTTAGAAATAAGGTATTCAACCAGCCAAAACCAATTAAAGGACCCAAGATACTATACATTGATGCCTAATGTTTATAGTGATTCCTGATGTGGGAACATATTCAAAATTCACACTATTTTGTACATAACTACTTTTCTGGTTCTTGATGGCGAAGAATTCGAAGAAATATACTAGGGGTTTAATTTTAGTAATCATTCTGGGGCACCAGTCACTGCCAGTGAAACTGATTCAGCCTGATCAAGATTCTTCATCCATATAACAAAAACTTTAGGCCACATTCCACCACAAATTTAAGGATTGCTTCAAGTATGACCACAATGACCAACTTTTCATGTTAAATAATCCGGTGGATTCCACTGTACTTGCTTCCCCAACATTTGGTAGTTCCTTTCCCTGATGTGATAGATGACTCTCCTTTTTAACAAGTTGGGGGGATTCGGGTTTTGAAGAACTTGTGATTCAAATTACACCACTGTTGCGCAAAAGCTTGTGCGCAGATATCCAGCAGTGTTTAGTAATTAAAAACCCACCAATGAAATATGCGTACTCTTGATTATATTTGCACATTTCTGAATGCCAAAAAATTAGGTCTCTCTCTCTATAATACTAAAGAGAAATAGCTAGCTTGACGCAAGTTAACATGACTCATTTTTATAGCGCAAGTTGGCTAGATCATGTAACAGTTGATATGTTAAGTATTGGTACCAACTCTAACTCTAAGTCTAGAGCTACTTAATCCATAGTAGGTTTCAAGTATGAATCCGGCTCCTCTCGTAATAGAACATTATCA
This sequence comes from Pyracantha coccinea, assembly GCA_028566515.2. NCBI lineage: Eukaryota > Viridiplantae > Streptophyta > Magnoliopsida > Rosales > Rosaceae > Pyracantha > Pyracantha coccinea. The sequence continues at coordinate 3,476,423 of JAOTRO020000017.1, read as the reverse complement.
ATTGATTACAATATATACTTGACCTAGCTAATAAGTACAAATCAATTGTATGACCAGAATGGTTTCAATTTCAACTCCCCATTTGTCGTCTGGTGCTTAATCTCTTCTCCGCCTAGAATAGATTTTAAGTTCCAGTACTCGCTCCTCCACAGATAAAACATTATCTACTGATCATAATAATTGACCTAATAAATACACGTCAATTGTCACATAATATGATAAGCTAATGGTTGGAAAACATAATCACGCACTACGAGGTTTCGCTCTTTGTCGACGTTGTTTCTCGGAAGGTGTGTGAAATGAACGGCGGTGACCAAAGGTCAAGAAGCATGCCTAAGTTTAGGTAGGTAACCATGCTTGACGCTACCTTGTGACTGCTTGCGATGCATGAGATCATGAGGGTGATGAAGTAACCCACTACTACCGTACTAATACTTTGATTGATCATCTGAAAGCCTGAAGCTTCGGACCAATGATAAAGGAAAATGTCGTGCAGTCAATTTTCCTTAAGTACTATTCATATTTATTTTTAATTTTTAAGTTTTAAAATGATTTTTAACTACTCGATATACGATGAACGATCACGATCACGGAATACCTAAAAAAAATCCGACAAGGATCCTTTTCCAATAATAAAACGTTTACTGTCATCATGTTAAGCTTTTTGTTTTGTCTGTCCTTTTCCCCATTTTGTTGAAGATTCTTATTCTTTCTTTCTGGTCAACTTGTTAAGGGTGCTTAAATTACATAGGGTTTTTGGACCAGGTGGTGTCATGATTATCCCACAATCCCACAGGGCAATCACTTGAACATTTTTTTAATTCATTTCATCCGTAAAATTTGAACGTGAGACCTCTTCCAACAAAATAGAGATCAAAATTGTCACGGAAAATAAATTTATTAGGATACAAAATGCATCTGTGTACAATTCTTCACAAAATTTGTGGTCCTGGGCCTTAAATTCTTGTCAAACGGAGCTATTACGATGAAGAAGACAAAAGGCTTAAGTGTTGTGGATTACACGAATAGTTAGCTAAGTGATGCCCAATCAGGATATGGGCATTCATAAGTCCATCCCGGTGCGGAATACCGGACACAGTGTAGCCACAAAGCCTCTTCATAAACATCGTATCTGCAACAAATAGAATTTTAGTGGAAAACAGTCGAAAATAAAATTTATATGGTTAGAAAGAATATGCATCAAAGAATTTTTTTCATGTAGGCTACGTGTGACAAAAACATAAGTTGTACCCTTTTGGAACCAAATTCGGACAATTTGTACACATGGGATCAATGCTGAAATCTTCATTGGAATCTACAGGTTCAGTGGATAAATTTTCGCGAAAACCAGATGGTGGAGAGGGGCTGGAATTTGCAGCAGCTCTATCAGCACCCATTCCTTCAGTTGAACGACCATTAACATGTTTGGACAGGTAAAGCACGTCATTGGCTATCGGATAGCCTAAATGTTGCAAATGGACACGTATCTACATCACAGAAAAGCGAAGATCATTGATCTTTTACTTAATCCAAATCTTCGCTTCAGAATTCAGACCAATAGGAATAAAAATGTAGAGCTAGTCTTTCGATTTTAAAAGATATCAAAATTCAGAAAACAAAATGGAAGGCAGGGTCGTAAGAACAGAACCATAGCAAAAGTTCACTGAAATGAACTGCGAATGAAAAATTACCAAAGGGAACCAAAAATAAAAGCATACGATGCATATTGCAAACTTACTGTCGGGATTTGAAAAGGGAGATAATTTTCTTTTTTCAAAAGCAAAACTGTTCAAAATCTGTTGTTACATTGCCCATATAACCAGTGCATTGACTTACTTGATGAGTTCGGCCGGTGACTGGCTCGCACAAGACAAGACTATGGATTCCATTGGTACTGAGTCTAGTAAACTTTGTACAGGCAGTCTTCCCCTTGACGGGAGTATCATCACCTGAGTGACTAATCTGCATAAACAAGAGATGGTTATCATCCAGTATGGGCACTTCGTATGTTTTGGTATATAATTCAAAATATCAATTGGAGAAGACCAGTTAACAATGGGTTTACCCATGGCAGGAAGTTTCAGACAATCAACTTTAACAACATAACATAAGTTTATCGAAACTACTAAAAAATCATATGGTTTAAACAGAAGCTACTAGCATCATGCACATTATAACCCACCTCTGTTGTGCTCCTACATTCTCGAGCATCATGATTAACATTAGCATCTACAACTTGCTGGAGGAAGAGACAAAAAAACAATCTGTCAATCCTAACATTAAGACCAGTAATTTTAACATCCAGCTTTAACAAAAGCAAACCTCTTGCTCAGGAAATTCCCCAGCAACTCTTGCAATGTACTGTTTCTGGACCATCCCTCCTTCAATCTGCAACGATTGCATTTGACATTCAGAAAATCTAAGTAAAAAAATTTCTTATCCTCAAAATCATGAAAAGCACACCATCTAGCCATCAAAACAGAATCTCTCAAAACAGTGTAACAAGTTAAAATGATTTATCGATGGTAGTGACATGTGCATGCAACCAATAACACCCCTTAGATAACCTGAACATTACCGGCCAAATAATTGGGAAAACCCCAAGCTTGTCTCTCTTCTATAAAAGTAGTCATAAGTGCTGGTATAAAAGGTACACAATTCACTCTATGTGAATATAGAAGATACACCTAAAGAGACAGTATACTTTACATCTGACACGTAGCACATACTCAATTAGATGGGTGTACCCCTGATTACATGTAGGATAAGACCGTAATGCATGTAGCTCCAGGACTATATCGAATTGTATCGAGACAGAAACCAACTCACTATAAATTTCTGCTACCATAATACAGGCATTGATTATAATGTCCTATGGCCATGATTATGACCTAAAGTTTCACGAATATTTGACTAATAACGTGGTTGCTAAGTATCATATAGTCACTTTCAAAGATAAAGCTTACCTGCTGCCTAAAATAGTCAGCTTTTGAAGCACTTCTGGCCAAGATAAGGAGTCCTGAGACAAGGCGATCCAGTCGATGAATTGCTGGTATCATTGTGTCAAGGAAAGTATAATAAAGAAGATAAAGACTCCATTGCGAAATATCATTATGTAACTTCAAAATACGAGCTGTCAGAAGTATTATGCTTGAAACTTAGGATACGAAATAGAGGTGCCAAGCCATGCTCCGCCTCAAGGATGCCAACAACGGTGTTCTTACGATATTGACCACACGGATGCACCTAAAAAACAGCAGATACTAACAGCAATAAGACTCCGTAATAGGGTTATAAGAGATGAGGAAGATGTTTCATCCCCTACTCAGCACACTAGGTCATAAATTCTACTCACCGGAACAGATGCAGGTTTACAAACAACAACCACATCCGGTTTCTCTTGAAGAATCGATATATCCCAAGTCATGACTGGCGGTTCATGCCTACAACCATTTTTACATCAATTGGTAGCTCGATACCTTGAAATACGAATTTGAACCAATCACACAATTAACAAAAGCGCGCAAGGAAACAAGAAGAGCGAGAGCCATCGACTACAACACAAACCTGTGGACGAAGTGGCTTATCGTTTGCGACGTTTTAACAATGTGGGAAACCGGCACCATCTCTCCATCAACCTGTATCCTTCCAGATTTCACTGCACTAACCTACAAATGCACAACAAATCACATCCAAAACCTCAACTCATCAACACGAAATCGTTCAATTAAAATGCAAAGCAACTAAAACAAGAACACAGAAACAAAAACTCTTACATAGTAATCATAAGGCCGGCCTTTGAACTCATGAGTGAACAAATCAACGATGGTCTTCCCCGCCCACCGATTCTTCACCTAAAAGCCCGGAACCACAGAATTAGGGTTTAATCAAAAGTAAACTAATCACGTTACCAAATTAATCAAGTAAGCTTACATGACAGATGAACTCGAAGTAGTAGGGTCTGACATGGCGCCTCCCTGCAACATTCCCGCCAAAGACATTTTTACTTATTTATTTAATTTGTTAATATTTCTCGAAAAAGAAGACAATTTTCACGGCTGAGAAGTTACCGTCGCGAAAGATGTAATCTTGCGGTTGCGGCCGAATCGCCGGACTCTGCCACACGATCTCCATGGCCTTCTCTTCCCTCGTCCGCTTCATTTATCGGGTTTTTTTTCGGATTTTCGGATCAAATTTTCGGCATTTGGAAGCGAAATCACAGCCCTAGACCCCAAAAATCCTTGGGACGACGTCGTCTGTTGATTTAATCTGCTGACAGAACGACGTCGTAAAGAAGCCAGTTTAGATTTGAGAAGGGGTGTGATATCCACACACACCCTTTTTTACTTCTTTTACACCCTTTTAATTTTTGGCCGTCAGATCGGATGAATTGAAGAAGATCAATGGACAGAAATTAACAAAGGGTGTGGGAAAAGTGAAAAGGGGTTTGTGGATAGCACACCCCTTTGAGAAATGTTGATAAATGGCCATTTTTAGAGGGTCAAAATTGTTAGAAAGACATTCTCTTCGAATCCCTCCCTCCTAATCCACTAAGTTCGGGATCCGAATCGTTAAAATTTGATCCAAAGGATAAGTTGTTATAACTTTTAAAGTGAGTCCCTGTTTGTAACCGTTGGATCAAATTTCAACTATCCAGATCCCCGAATTTAGTGGATTAGGAGGAAATGATTCAGAGATGATCTCTTTCCAAAATTGTTTTTGCCCTCTTTCTCAAAAGTCTTAGAATATTTGCCCATTTCAAGTGGGCCTGCTTCAGGATGGCTTGGTTTCAAGATCATGTAACGGTGTTGCAGATAACGTTTTATCACAATAAGATAAAGTAATCATGTTTATACATTAGTACATGTTTAATTTCCATTAATTTTTTTTTACTAATTTATAATTTAATTCACTAACACTATCGATTGTCAAAACAATAAAATAAGACCGATGTTGAAATTAGTTCCAAACAGTTCGATGGTACGTTTTTTCAGTTATAGAACCGAATCATACCATACTATTTGGTTTCGGTTGGGTACTTAACCAATTTAGTGTCAATATATTTTGAGCATAAAATATATAACTTCAGTGATTAAGTGTGGTTGCTAACTTACTACATAACTTGGTTCTAATAATTTAGTGTTATTTTTACACATTTAGAAATGAGTCATGCATATTTATGTTCACAACGGTTTGTTAATATTCTCTTCTCAAATTTTAGATTTGATTTTTTTCAAAGATAAATTCGAACTAAATCCTATTATGAAATTCATCGCTTAGTATAAATAATATCAAATAAATAAATAAATGTTTTAAAATCTCAAGACGTCTCAATCTGCTGACGGAAACGACGTCGTAATCAAGCCGATTCACCTTCGGCTACACCGCTTCTTCTCCTTCATCAGCTCGCCAACAACCAGTACCAACCTCAAACCTCCATAGAAGAAAGAGAAGAAGGGAAAGTGCGTTTGAATTGTTCGGCCCGATCGGGTGCTGCGCAAGGGGACGCGTGGAAGAAATCGGTCGGTGCATAGGTGTGAGAAGTCAAAAGTCAAGGGCTTGACTGAGAGAGATGCCGGAGGAGGATTTGGTGGACATAAAGTTCCGGCTGTACGACGGCACCGATATCGGGCCGTTCAGCTACTCATCGGCCTCCACCGTCGATATGCTCAAGCAGAGGGTCGTCTCCGATTGGCCCAGAGGTTTTCTCTTTGCCACTTGTTTCTTACAACTTAATTTCCATGTCATTTTGTTTGCGATGAAGTTTCTTCGATTTAATTGGGTTCATAAAATTCCGAATTGCTGAATTGATTTGGGTTCGGAATTCGATTTATGTCAATCTGGGTTTGAAATTTCAGTTCTTGGCAATCAGAATTTTAGCAAATTTTGATAGAATCTGTTCAATTGAATCTTGAGATAGATTTCTTAATAATCAGATGAGATCCCAACATAATTTTAATATGGGAAATCAGAATTTTGGTAGAAGTTGTGGATTCAGTCACAAATTTGTAATTTGGCGTCTTTTTTCATATGATTTCCACTGTTTTCCAGCTTTGTTTTGATTTTCTTGGATTGCCCTTTTGATTGTTTGGTAGGCAAGACTATGACGCCGAAGACGGCGAATGAAGTGAAACTGATGAGTTTTGGCAAGATTTTGGAGAACAACAAGACAGTGGGTCAGTGTAAATTACCTTTGGCTGATATTGGTGGGGGAATTATCATAATGCTTGTTGTTGTACAGCAAGCTATCGAAAAAGCTAAAACAGGTAATGTTTCCCTTATGAACTTAATCTCGGAAAATTACATTACTCGTGGCTTGTGAAAACTCCATCGATTTGATTTCAATAAAGAACTCTATGTTGGAAAATTATATGCTTCTGGTCATTTTGATAACCTATTTTTTGGTGGAAGTTCTGTTTATAGACGAAAAGTGAATTCTAGTTTGTGTAGATTGGGTACTGGATTGATAAATGCAGCCTTTATACCTAGAGAAGTCAATTGTAATTTCCTCTTGAAACTTTTCAACCATTGTTCAACAATCAACTAGGAAAATATTTAAGTTAAAATTGGGACAAAAAGTTAACACGGATTTGGTCATTAGCATTCGGTGTGAACCCATGTGAAGGTTTTATTTTCTTTCTTCTGCTCCATAAGAAGATATATCTTCAGTGTTGTTAGTGACGTGAGGATAGTGTAGCATCCTTACTGGTTACTATGGTATTACAGCAGTTCGAGTTTAAAGCAAATTAATGTAGACAACAGCTGATGGAAGATAGCCATTTTGATTATGGCCCTATTTCTTCCGGAAGAACAATTAATGTCCCAAGAATAAAGAGATGCATATAGTATAGCATCCATACTGGTTACTGCTATTACCGTGTTCATTGTTCTTCATTTTTACTAATCCTGAGTATAATGAATAACTAATCAGGAACATCATGTTGGGATTAATTAAGTTCTGTTGCATTCGTATAATGATTTTCTAAGCATGAGGTTTCTAATAAAAATATCGTGGCTATTTTCTGAACAGAAAAGAAGATTGATGATCGGCCCCGGAAAGTTGTCTGCTCATGTTCCATATTGTGAAAAAACTGTTTGAGGTTGGGATCTGGTGACCTGGGAAACAATCCTTTGGCTACAGAAACCATCTCGGGTCATACATTTGTTCATTGATGTGTCCATGTTGTGATGTGTGTACAGAAAACCATCTTCTCGGTGATTTCAATAGTTTCAAGGTTCGTGTTCTGCCACACGGGTTGCTCGCTTTTCTTGTTTCCGCTTTGGTTCTTGCCTTCTTCCTCTGCCTGTCTGTATGTAAGTTGCTTGAATGATTGTAGCAGTAATGAAAATCTGTATATACCTTGTTAATGCAAAAGACAACATTTGAACTACAGGTAGAAATGCTTTGTTTATTTCGGATGTTCTTTTATTCGGTTACTTATTAGACAAGGACATAGAGAAAAACAGAACAGTTAGTAGACTTCTCACCTCCCCAAGCTCGTTATTCCCGCACTTTGGTGTGCTTGCATTGTGAAAAAGGTTTTTCTCACGGGAAGAGCACCAAGGTTGTGTTAAGGAGCGGGAGGAAAGATCACTCATCAACCGCCTCATGGATGAAGTGTTGGCGCCCTTGAGGACGGCCTACCTTTCTCAGAATAGTGAGGCGAATGCGGTTGAGACATATTTTGGAAGAGCTGAAACCGAAATCCAGTGGGAATAAGTTCAAGACTGGCGCGGATGCTAATTTGCTTCCCAATGAGATCACAGGCTATGCGCAGCACTGGAATTTTGGCAACGCGGCTGTGCTTCAGTGGAAGACAATGGTGGAGGATGTCCTGTCAAAGCAAGGCAAGTTCAGAAACTGCTTGGCCGTAAACGATGTCAACTCCAAATTCGTGGAGAAGGCCTCCGTCGAGGTGTCGATTGCTTTGGGACTCCCAGTGTCTGAACTGTGTGAAGAGCCCTGGAAAGGAAAGGTGATCAACTTCTGTCGTTTGCCCGAGCTACAATCCATACAAAGGCGGGGATGATCTTAGGTACAACCTGCGAGTTTGTGAGGAGGATGAACATGGGCGCCGTTGTTTTCCAAGAGGGGTTTGATTTGGTTCTCCAAGAGGCTGTGAATATGGGAGTCTGAAGCCGGAGCAGATGATCGACAAGGTGTTTGTGTTTAGTCACCGAGATTTTGAGCATTCGGCCCCGAATCGGGAGGCGGATTATGAGGCAATACAGAACAAGCACAAGGAGAAAGGGTACAGAGAAACGAAAACAAAACGAAACAGCGGAAAAATAACCAAAACAAAACGTGAAAAGAGAAAAATAATAGTACAGAGAAACGACTTGGTTTCTAAATCTGCCTAAAAACTCTATCTGCAGCAGCTATCGTGTTCTGGATGTCTACCGGCGTATGTGCCAAGCTTGTAAACCCAGCCTCGAACTGAGATGGAGCAAGGTACACACCTTCCTCCAGCAGTCCCCTATGAAACTTTGCAAACTTTGCGGTGTCGCTCTTTTTCGCGTCCTCAAAGTTGTAGACGGGCCCTTCAGTGAAGAAAACCCCGAACATGCCTCTTATATATCCGCCACACATTGCATGCCCTGCTCTCTTCCCGGCATCTATGATACCTTGAACGAGTTCTCCTGTGATCTTATCCAGGTATTCGTAACTTCCTGGCTCCCTCAACCTCTCAAGGGTATGAATCCCAGCAGTCATTGCTAATGGATTTCCACTCAGGGTCCCGGCTTGGTACATCGGTCCTGCTGGTGCCACCATTTCCATAATCTCCCTTCTTCCACCGTATGCACCAACCGGCAGTCCACCACCAATGATTTTCCCGAGCGTTGTTAAATCGGGAGTAACGCCAAAATACTCCTGTGCTCCCCCGTAAGATAAACGGAAGCCGGTCATCACTTCGTCAAAGACGAGGAGAGCGTTGTGTTCTTTGGTGAGCTTGCGTATACCATTAAGGAAATCAGATTTAGGAGCAATGAAGCCAGAGTTGCCAACAACCGGTTCAAGGATGACTCCAGCGATTTCTCCCTTGTGACTCTCAAAGAGCGCTTCCACAGCCGGCAAGTCATTGTAAGGGGCTATTAGAGTGTCAAAAGTGGCTGCCTTCGGAACACCAGGTGAGTCTGGAAGTCCCAACGTGGCCACTCCACTACCAGCCTTGACAAGGAATGGATCGGCATGGCCATGGTAACAGCCCTCAAACTTAATGATCTTCTGTCGGCCAGTGTATGCACGGGCCAAGCGGAGCACACCCATGCACGCTTCTGTACCTGAGTTCACAAATCGAACCATTTCTATGCTTGGAACTGCAGCAATCACAAATTCCGCCAGAACATTCTCTAGAAGACAAGGTGCACCAAAGCTCGTTCCTTTCTTCATCGTTTCGGCCAGAGCTGCAAGTACCTGAAGGTAAGTGTCAATCCAAGAGAGTTGAGCATGTATTATAACCGTCTCTGCTACTACCAGAGAGGCATCCTAGTCAAACAGAAAACGATTAAGGTTCAACTAAACTATACTCCGGAACAAGAACAACGTGAACCGACCACAGAACTAAGAACATCAACAGAAGCAAATAAAACTGCAAGAACAAAGAATAAAACCTCATCATCTGCGTGCCCGATTATCGCAGGTCCCCACGAACCCACATAGTCAATGTACTCATTTCCATCTATGTCCCACATGTGAGAGCCCTTAACAGAATCAATCACAATAGGCTGTCCAGCAACAGACTTGAAAGCCCGAACAGGGGAATTCACACCTCCAGGCATTAACTCCTACAAAACGAAACAAAATTTGCATCAGCAAGCAAGCAATAGCAGATACTGAAACAACATTCATTGTTCGACTTCAGATGCCGAAGAAAAAGTTCAAACAACAATAAGCGGAGATTGAAATCGCCACTCCAAGTACATTTCCAAGCAGAAATATGAACAACACAGCAATACGAAACTGGAAAAACAGTTACATTCCAGATTAAAGCTTTCAGTACATTCCTGTGTAATCTCAAATCCTATATATTCCCATATTTCTAACAAAATCCCACATCTCCAAATCATCTAAAATCCACCATTTCAAAGTTCCCAGATTCTCTACCAAACTTTCTCACGCCCAACGGTTCACTACAAACTCCACGACCCACTCACTCAAAACCCACAACAACCATTACAAAAAGTACGCAAAGATTGGGTAAAATGGTAATTGTACCTTGGCGGCATTGAAAGCCTGCTCGGATTTTTCGAGAGTGAAACACTTCTTCTTCTCGTCGAGGGAGACGGCCATCTTGACGGTGCAGAACCGCCGGGACGATTGCGAAAACCGCGAGGTGGGTCTCTGGGAAAGCTTTGGAGTCGAGCAGTAAAGCCCGACGGCTGCCCCGGGGATTGTGTTCGCCATGATTGCTCGGAAGCTCCCGTGGAGCTGTTTCGATGAAGAAGATAAAGCGTAAGAAGAAAGTAAGACCAGGACCTTAGACTACGGATTACATAGGAGATGAAAGCCATGCGGGTCGGGTTGGCTTTTCGGGTTGTTCAAGGTCAGCTTTACTTGGCTCATTCCCAGCCGGCTGACGTGGTCCGAAACCCAACTACTGCCTTTTTATTGGGTTTGGTGAGAACTGGAGGTCGGTGCCGAAGATCTCAGCGGTGCCGTTGAGCAGTCGGAGCTTGACCACTGCTGAAGTGAGCCGAGCTTTTTGGTGAACTGCAGTTTAATGTTCCTTCCCTCGCCATATTTGCTAACAATTTTTTTTTTGCAGGAAAATTGAGAGAGTTTTGGTAGAAGAAGAAGTAGGGCAACTGGTGGTGGTAAACCTTGAGTGGATTATACATACAGCTCCTCCGTGTGCTGATGGGACACGTGGAGATTTGGCGGAGACAGAGCGATACAATTTACTACGCGGTTCCTTAACCACGTAAACTTTCTAGAGAAGTAAATCTTACTTTTTGGGGGTTCCATCAGAATCATACAGCGTGCTAGGGCTGCTGTGGAATCCTTATCCGAATAAAGAAGCAAGAATCATACAGCTCAGTTTATTCATGGAATGGGTGTACATGGCACGTGCGAATCTCCCATGTGCTGCTTGTATATTATAGTTAAGGTGTAAGATTTTCTCTCCTGAAAATTCCTTCATCTAGTCTTCTCCTCTCTTACTTTTTCCTTTTTTCTCTCTCCATAAAAGAACAACAAGATTTTGACGTGACTTAATCGTGATATTTTAAATACGAAATTTAGAGAAGAGAGAATCCTAGCTACTTCGTTAGTTAGAGCTAATAACACATTTGAGGTAATGGCCATGAGATTTCAAATTTCTCATATTGCATCATGAGAGATTTTGAAATTGTATCAGCTTACACCCTTTAATATCTTTGAATGTTTAATCATCCATTAGATTGATGAGTTTCTTTTCAACGTGGTGGAGATGTGACTTACACGTTACCAAATAAAAGTCCTAAGCTCATCAAGTCATCTATTTAATAATTTATCGTACAATCAATATGATCGAAGACGCAAATTGATATAGTTTCAATACTTTAGAGTGTAATATGAGAAAATAGACACTTCATGCCCTATTTTGAAAATCACTACAAGCCAAGAGGGTGTAAAACGTAGTTAACCCTTATAGTTAACTTTAAACTCATATTTTGTTTCAATAGTACTAAATTTGTCAAATTTATTCACCTAATGATGTATTTGTTGACATGTTAGAGTCTTATTTGTATTGCCCTTGAGACTAGTGGTTTGTTTAAGATCGAATTTTGAATGTTGCCTTTGGGAAAGCAAGAAAAAAGAGGTCCAAATGCAGTCGTATTTAAATAAACGACAAAAAAAATATATTATTGAAGTACTAAAATTTGGTGCCAGTGCAAGTAACATGTAGTTTAGTTGGTTAAGAACGTTCTCTCTTCTATTCGAGACCCCAAAATAGAAGTCCACCTCCCAAAATAGAACAATGCTTGGCTATTTAAAAATGAGTAGGAACTCTTACTAAAAATTCTTCATGTTCGAATCATAGAGTTTCGTGTTTATGATCAGAACCGTTCATATTATGATTCACTTTGTCAAGATTATCTCTGCAAAAATGAATTAAAAGTAAGATTGTTTAGTTAATCTATTGTAGTAAATATACAAACGTTTCGTAATGCTTTTACCAATTCCGTTCATTTATTTTTATACTACTCGATGACTAATTAAACGACCTTAGTTTTAATTGATTTTTTGCATATATGATATTCATAGAGTGATTTGCAATATAAACGGTCCGGACTGTAAAAACGAAGTTCTATGAATCGGCAACGAACAACTTTGAGTAGGAACTCCTACTCATCCTTTTAATAGCCAAGTATTGTTCCCCAAAATATTATTTTTTTCAGAGAAAATATTAATTGGTTCGCGTAATTGAAGATTCATTACTATGTTGTGATTTATTACGATGTTGTAATTTAATTTAAATTAATTTGTTGCACGACTCTAATTTTTTTTAAGTCTAATTGAATTTGGAGGAAGACAATTTCAAGTTTTCAACACAAACTTTCACTTTGATTGCCACCCACGAGCTTTGGGATGAAATCGAGTCTGGACCAGCCTCCAGGCTGTAAGGAAAATCTAACGGCTCGTGGGTTGCCGCGGCATGCTGAAACAACGGCGGTAGTGAAGGCTTTAAGTGTGTAGCGACCAGTAGGGACTTATCCGAATGCACATACTATGCACGTGATGTAGCCGTCCTCTGAATTTTCAATCCCAAAGTCCAAACTATAAATCTTCATGGAGAGGACGTACTTGACCCTCTCTTCTTCCCACATGCTGACACATGGGAGCTTATTTATGGGGTAATGAGTTTGAAGTATAAACATGCCCCAATTGACAACAAAAATGAAGCAGACTTTTATTAGAACAGTTGATTGATACAGTATGATCTCTTGTGTACTTAAGTATTATTTTCTTTAGTCTCTTGCAACACGTTTACACAGTTACGCATGTAGAAAGTGGCCTTTTGTTTATCACGATGCGCTTCGTGTGAGAGAATTATATTGATTGAAATCCATTTAGGGATAACACGTCTGCAAACATTAAAGAGAAATGTTAAGAGGACTCTCTCAGAGTGAGATTCTCCATAAATTCTCTATGATCATCTCACAGTTTAAAATCAATTTATATGGTAACATTATAAAACATTGTACCGAAAACATGAGGTATCAGAGAGTCCATAGAGAGTTACTCTTTAACATCAAATTAATCAGGAAAAACAAATGAAAATAAATACACACCTGTAAAGTTTACCATCTGTTGCAACCGGATCAAATCACGCCGCTTCTAGTTGTTAGAATACAGTGTCAAATTGTCATTGTAACATGGGTGTCAATACAGGAAACTGACGTTTTTGTTGGCTTGCATTGGTAGATATGATATGCATGCAAAATATCTCATTTTCAAATATCATGTTAAAAATATCTCATTTTCAAAGATGGCGTTAAATAAAGGACATTGATTTTTACCTTCGTCGTCTCTCTTTTCACGCTTTTGTCATTGTTTTTGTTCTTTGTTTTTGTTTTGATAAATTATGTTGTACTACGACCGAGGGATGGATGAATGGAGAAAAGGGAAGAGCGAAAATGATTTTCCTTGATTAAAATTCACGGAGCCGAATTATGGTGTTTCGTACTTCGTCGGAAGAATGTGACCAGTCCTATTGAAGTGAACCTTTTGAGGTCTTAGTTTACAACCAGCATTGGCTTCGTAATGCTAATGGTTTGCAACGAATTTGATGGTGCTTTCAAAATTTACTTTGAACAAATGCAATGCCTTGTGTAAGTGCTGGAAATAGTCAAATATGAGGCATTTATTCAAATCAAAATGAAAGAAAAAAAAAGGAAAAAAACAATGAACAACGACAGTAGATACACACTACATAATGGAGTATCAACCATCCATTTGGCTACACCAGATAAGTACAATCCATCAAACGGTTGAAAATAAACCCCTGATATCTAAACAAAAAGACATAGCTGCCCTTCTAACCCATCCCTTACCACCTGCTCAATAAGAAAGATAAAAAGGATCAGAAAGTAATACGAGTCATTAATCCTTCTTTGTTAGGCATATAACAAATTACTAATAGGTGGCATATATAAAATCAGTGCAGGTCATTTTGAAGTGGACCCACATCTTTTTCTTTGTCGAACTAAATCATGGTAGGGTTAGCGTTGATAAACCAAATTAAAGAAAGGCATATTTGCTTAATCACTAATCAGGCAGTTTTATTCCTTTAAAAAGATTAAGATACTTTATTTTATGAAGCTCCATTTTAAAGCTATTTATCCTCTTTCTACGTATCCTTTCATTTTCATATCCAAATTTAAAACAGAGCCGGTTGAAATTTCTAACAAGATTATTATCGAGGCTCCAATTCAAAGCACTCCATCCTATTTCTACTATATCACACTTTTACAACAAAAAAATAAACAAGAAATATTTGAGCGATAAAGAAAACTTGGTGCTTACATAAATTGAAAGGATCACTTGGTGAGGATATAGATGGCATATATAATACCAGGGAGGTAACCCAACAGTGTCAGCACCAAACAGATCCAAAATTCCGCCTGAAAATCATCAATCCACCACATATAAACATCAAAATTCCTCATAAAAAATAACTGCATGAAAATTCGGTTCCGAAACACACATAAACACAGACCATATACAAATTAGGGCAACGATGTTATACGAGTACTGTATGACTGTTACATCTATAGAATTTCGCTGACATGATGATTCGAGCAGTGTTGGTACGTAATATACGTGTTTGTATGACAGATTATCAACAATCAAGCAGTTTAGTATGCAATACGCGTTTGTATGACAGACAACATCTATAAAGTACGAACTCGAAAGAGAGATTACTCACACGACACTCATACTTGAGGAAGACACCAAGAGGTGGCAAGAGGATGGCGAGGAGGATCTCGAGGAAGGTTGGTCCACCGATTCTCATCGAGTATGATAAGAGAAAGAAAACTAGAGAGGGCAGAGAGAGGTTATACAACAAGAGCTAAGAAGTATCCGATGGCTTTGAGAGAAACCGCGAAGGGTATATATAAAGTTGCAACTTCTGCTGCTGAAGGAACCACGTGGAGGCTAACCATTGGGTGCACATACAATATAATTATATTTTTGTTTCCGAATAAAGGTAAATGGATTATACAGCTACGTTCTAAAAATGGGTAAGATGACACGTGTTGGTATCCTATGTGCGTCTGGCGCGTTGTATGTATGTGCCGACATGTTTTTAAACTTTGTTCCTAACAAGGACCGAAGCATAATAAAATATCTTAAGTTTTGAATCCTTCAAAATGAAGATAGATATTTCAGCCAGGCTGTCAATTTCTACGTATTTATGCCGTGAAAAAAATTGAGGTTTAAGTTTGCAACAGAAAGAGTGATCTAAATGTTTGTAACTTATTGGAAAGTTTCTTAAGTTTTCAACTTGGAAATTCTTTGAATTGTCCAAATTTTATGGTTGTTTCGGTTTCTAATTTTCATATTTGAATTACGGATGCTATACTAAAGTATAATCTCGATACCTCAAAAAAAATAAAAATTCAAATGTTTATATTATAACACTTGCTATATCAAAGTATAATCTCGATACATCAAAAAAATTTGCGTAAATAAAGATGTGTGGATAGTTTCGCCCTATATATGTATAGGGGAAGCTCACATCATCACATGTGTTGCAATAATAACATTCATCAACTTGTTTGGGTGGGGGGTCCTGTTTCCCACTAGAATGCATGAAATGGCGGGTAAAGATCAAGAGCAACAGGCTGTCAGGAAAATCTAACCGCTCGTAAGTTGCCACTGCACTACATATGCTGAAGCAACGGCAGCGATGGGGCCTTGAAGTATATATCTCACAAACTATAAGGAGTTATCCAAATGCACGTACTAGGCACGTGAGGCAACCGTCCTTCTCAATTTTGAAGTCGAAACTCCAAACCAATATGCGACAGA
The DNA here is from genome assembly GCA_028566515.2 of Pyracantha coccinea. NCBI lineage: Eukaryota > Viridiplantae > Streptophyta > Magnoliopsida > Rosales > Rosaceae > Pyracantha > Pyracantha coccinea. The sequence goes on along the minus strand of JAOTRO020000017.1, from coordinate 3,460,405 downwards.
TAATGTGTGTGGGTTTGAGTAAAAGCCAATCCCAAGACAATAAATTAGTATTAGATTATGGTTTTGGTCTTTTGATTCACATTTTACCCATTGAGATAATGCCATTTGTTCATTTGATTTGATTAGCTGGCTTGGTTTAAGGGATGGACTCAAAAGAAGAACATATAAAAACATAGAAACAAAGGGGTTGCCCCTTCTTAAGACATGGAATTGGAGAAGTTAAATTTTAGTAGTGTTGTCTGATTATGGTAGTATCATATTTGTAACTAATTCTTGTTTGTCCTAATCAGCAATTGCCAACTCATCATTATAATTCCCACACAAATGTCACAATACACAATCACTTATCAGTACCCCCTCAAAACAAGGCTTGGCACCCAAGACTGAAACACACAACAGTAACACAACTTAATATGAATACTATACACCAGATTTGGGATACCATAGGAAATCGGGACTTCAAGGTTGCATAATCCTCTTAAGTTGCATCGGTTGGAGCATGATTCTTCCACTGAACTAATACCTCAGTTGATGCAGTCATCCCCTTCTTGACTAACCTCCTCTCTAATATTGCTACTGGAACTTCTTGCAATAAGCCGACATTGGTGATAACTGGTAACTGGACAGTAGGTTGAATGTGAGGACCCAGGTGCTTCTTAAGGTAGGAAACATGAAAGATGGGGTGTAATTTCGAATTCTCTGGTAATCGGAGTTTATAAACAACTGGTCCAACCTTTGCCAACACTTCATATGGTCCATAGAACCGAGGCTTAAGCTTGTGAAATGGATGTGAAGCCAATGATGAATGTTGATACGGAACCAGTCTTAAATACACCAAATCACCCACTTGGAAGACTCGCTTAGTTTTGTGTTTGTTAGCTTGAACAATCATTCTATTCTGAGCAGCCATTAAATTTGCCTTTAAAAGAGATAAGATGTTGTTTCTCTATTGCAAACACGTATCAACCAGATCAACTTTTGTAGTACCAGCCTCATAAACTGGAAGTTCAGGTGGTGGTTGCCCATAAACCACCTCATAGGGACATAGCTTAGTGGCAGAGTGGAAGGCAATGTTGTAACTATACTCTGCCCACGGTAACCAAGTCAACCACTTCTTAGGCTATAGGCTGCAAAAGCACCTCAAATACGTTTCCAAACACCTGTTAACCACATCCGTTTGCCCATCTGTCTGTGGATGATAACCCGAGCTAAAACACAGGTTTGAACCTTTCAGTGCAAAAAATTCCTTCCAAAATTTGCTCATAAAGATGGGATCTCTATTTGACACTATTGAAGTAGGCATACCATAGAGTTTAAAGATGTGCTCAACAAATAGATTCGCCACCGAGACAGTCGTGTAAGGATGGGAAATGGCAAGAAAGTGAGCATACTTGGACAACTTATCTACAACTACCCAAATTACAGATTTGCCTAGGCAAGGTGGTAACCCCACGATAAAGTCCATTGAAAATGTCGGTCCACACTCGAGAAGGAATCGGCAATGGTTGGAGTAATCCTGCAGGAGCCAATGTCTCATATTTTTGTTGTTGACAAGTTGCACAATTGGAAACAAACTCTTTGATGTCCTTTTTCATGCCAACCCAATAAAAAGACCGAGATAGTCTTTTATAGGTTTTAAGAAATCCAACATGGCCAGCAATAGCACTACAATGATGTTCTTCAAATACCTTATGCCTCCATGCACAAGTGGGACTCAAAACTATTTTGTCTTTGTATCTCAAGAATCCATTGTCGAACTTGTACTTCAAGGTACTAATTAAAGTTGAATCAGTGCACTGCAATACTTCCTGAACTTTGGTTTGAATCTAATAACTTGGACACCCATTTCTGTTGAACTGGAGTGTGAGCACGATTCTGCAAAAAATATTTAAGGCTTTGATGGTTCGTTTTAATCACAAAGTGTCTCCCCACCAAATAAGACTGCCACTTCTTCACTGCATGAATAATTGTCATCATCTCTCTCTCTCTCTCTCTCATATGCAGATAGGGACTGATTTCGTGGACTAAGAGCCTTACTAGTAAAAGCAATAGGTCGTCCATTCTGTTGAAGTACATCGCCAATCCCGAATCTAGAAGCATCACTCTCAATAACAAATGGTTGAGTAAAATCTGGAAGTGCCAAGACCTGTGGAGAAAGCATGGCTGTTTTTAATTCATTAAATGTCATGGTAGCTGCGAGTGTCCAATGAAATTAGTTATTCTTTGTTAAAACTGTTAGGGGACTCATAATCTTCCCAAACCCCGGAATAAACTTCCTATAGTATTCGGTTAATCCAAGAAATCCTCGAAGTACCTTCACTGATGTAGGTACATGCCATTTTGCAATAGCTTCCAACTTACAAGGGTCGACTGCTACTCCATTTTTTGAAACAATGTGACCGAGATACTCGATTGTAGA
>JAOTRO020000017.1:3425001-3435939 GCA_028566515.2 Pyracantha coccinea | reverse complement strand
ACCTGGTCCGAAGTTATGGAACTCGCTCCACACGACCCGGGTTCTAATCCGCTCCGACCCGACGAACCAGAGCTCGACCTCTACTCCATCCCACGCCACTCTAGTAAGTCCCCCACCGCTCCCCCTTTTTCCTCTTTTCAAAAACCCTAATTGCTAATTGCTCCTCCCGTTGGAACAATCTCCGCGTTTGGTCACCTGGGTCTGTTTAAATTTGATGAAATTGTTGTTTAATGTATGTGACTGAGAAAAAGGTCTGAGCTTTTCTTTGATTTGTTTGCTGTCAGGCTGGTTTTTGTGGGATGAGATTCATGAAAATGAGAGAATTGCATTGAAAGAGTATTTTGATGGCAGCTCGATATCTAGGACTCCGAAAACGTACAAGGAATACAGGGATTTTATCATTAATAAGTATAGAGAGGATCCTTCTAGGAAGCTCACTTTCACTGAGGTTAGGAAGTCGCTTGTGGGTGATGTTAGTTTGCTTCGTAAGGTGTTTAATTTCTTGGAGAAGTGGGGGTTGATTAATTTCGGTGTCAATTCGGGTGGCGGAGGGGGTTTTGTGGCCGGGGGTGAGGAGAGGTGTAAGGTGAAGGTTGAGGATGGAGTCCCCAATGGGATCCGAGTGGCTGAAATGCCGAATTCCATTAAACCCATTTTGCCAGTTTCAGGTCAAGCTAAAGTTGGGGACGTTGGGGGTGGTGGAGGTGTGAGAAGAATTGGGTTTCCTCCATTGGCATCATATTCTAATGTTTTTGGTGATTTGAAGAAGGAGGTGTTGGTTTGTGAAAACTGTGGTGGGCATTGTGATTCTGGACACTACAAGTATAGCAAGGTATTTTTCGTTCAATTTATCTGTAATAAATCTGTCCCTAGCTTTCTGTTCTGAAACTTAATAATTTCTGTATTTGTTTGAATTACTATATTGGCAGGGTGATTTTCTAATTTGTGCAAAGTGTTATGAAAATGGAAGTTGTGGGGAAAACAGATTGAGGGATGACTTCAAGTTAAATGAGGCAGTTGAGAAGAGTGGTACTCATGGAGCTGAGTGGACTGAATCAGAAACCCTATTACTTTTAGAATCTGTTTTCAAGCATGGGGATGATTGGGACCTTGTTGCTCAAAATGTTCAGAACAAGACCAAATTTGATTGTATCGCTAAGCTCATTGATCTGCCTTTTGGGGAGCTTGTGTTGGGTTCTGCCTACCGAAAAGGCAATTCTAGTGACTTTAGTGCTAATTTGGACTGTTCAAAGCAAGTTCAGTTATATTCATCTGAGTGTCAAGAGACTATCGTAACCAACGGTCAGTTGCATGAGCAGACGGATGACAGCAAGCAGAACGGAGACACTTTGAATGAAGGGCCCCCTTTGAAAAGACAGCGCATTGCTTCTCTTTCGGATGCTAGTAGTTCATTGATTAAGCAGGTAGCTAAATTTCTAGCCCAATAAATAAATTTTAGACTACAATGGTTATGAGGGATCTGGTTAAGTTGCTAATGCTTCGGCATGTCATGGCTGGAAACATGTACATACAATTATACATGCACGCATCAATGAGGAAAGAGAAATGTGGAGATTGATTTCATTATTTTGCTTCTTTGACCTTTTTTTATAACAGTTCTTTCATATTATTGTTATCATATGCTAATTATGGCATTTTATTCTATTACGAAACATTAATGTTGTTTCATTAGGTAGCTGCCATATCAACCATGGTTGGTCCACAAATTACAGCTGCTGCAGCTGATGCTGCTGTAAATGTGCTTTGTGAGGAAACCTCATGTTCAAGGGAGATATTTGATGCTGATGACGATTCTCCTACTAATGGCTTGTGGTCTCCTGCTAAAAACTGTGAGACAGACAGGTTATCTATCTACTGGAATATGCTTTTCCAACTTATGCTCCAGATATAGTTCTTTTTGTTGTTGTATTATGTTTGGTATTGCAGTTCTGAAATTTCCTGTTTCTTATCAATTTCAGAGACCAAGATGGGGATTCGGAAATGAAGGAAAAGCCAACCGAATCAGGTACTTGCAGTAAAGCCAATTATACGACATGATACAATCAATTTGGAATAATGACTAAGGGAGAAGTTTATACTGTCAATAGTATTACATATTTTGCTTAACTATGTTAGTATTTCGTGATTGTTGTCCTCAGTTCTAACCATCTCTATTTGAATTTGCGTTTTTATACTTCTCAGAGAGTCAGGATGCAAAAGATGACATACCTCCAAGTTTGCAACTTCGAGCTGCCGTTGGAACAGCTCTCGGAGCAGCTGCCGCTCACTCAAAATTATTGGCTGATCAGGAGGATAGAGAGATTGAATATCTGATGGCAACCATAATTGGGACACAGGTATATTGTAGTTTTGTTTATTTTAGTTTTGTTTTCTTCTAGTTTGTGTTCCATACCTTTATCTCTGTATTCATCGTAGTTTTTCTCCCCATTTGCTGCAATTCTTGCTGCGTATAAACCTATTCCTTTCCCCTTTTTGTCATGAATGTTTATGTAGATGAAAAAGTTTCACTTCAAACTTAATTACTTCGAAGATCTGGAGCAGATCATGAAGAAGGAACACGCTCAAATTGAAGACGTAGAAGATTTTCTCGTACAAGAACGGATTAATGTCTTGCAAAGAACATTTGACTCCGGTGTACCTAGATGGATGGGCCATCCCTCAATAAAATCCTGAAATGTTTCTTGTATTATTAAATGTAGAGTAGAGTAGATTAGAGCAGGATGTTGCCTTTGTATCTTTTAGTGATTTCTAATTCTTGCTGATGAGGTTAGCAAATTAGGGTTGAGGAACAGAACAAGTTTGTATCAATTAGGATCTTATCATTTCTTCAAATGCTAATGTTCTAAGATTCAATGCAATTCCATTATCTTGCTTCTTCTGTGGTGTTTCAGAAATGACTATAGGCTGGACGTTTCACGTTAGAGATGTCAAACGAGCCCATTTATGCTCGCGTTTTAACGGTAGGTGCTGGCCAGTAGTTGAACTGTATATTAAGTCAATTATGTATTGTCATGTGTGTTACATTGATGCCCATGCCCGCCCTATGGTTTTGGTGTTGAAAACCTCCATTTAATTACAGTTCGGTCCAGTGTTCGTCATAGCAGGGAAAGTCGAGTACCAGAAAATCATACCAGAGATTGTATTTTGAATGACTAGGATATCACTTCGATGAGATCCCCAGATGCTGTTTTGAATGATGAGGACATCAATGTGGTGATTTTAATCGCATTCAAACCCTTTGTCATGTTATTATTGCTCAAGGCACCCTAGAAAACAACTTGAGTTTATCTCGACACCCCTTACCTGATATGGCAGCAAACAAATATAATGTTTAAGACGAGAGAGATGGTCCGCTCGACTTGTTCTCGAGAAGTCTATGAACAATGGAAACTAGGCAAATCTTTGCAATTTTCTTCTATTGTACGTACTACTGAGTGATCCAGAAAATCAACAGTTATATCTTGTATAGAGATGTAATGAATCTTTGCAAATGTGAGATCTTGCATAAAACTCGTACCACTGAGTGAGATATATCAAGGTTAAATCTTGCATAAAACAAGTATAGTGTTTGCAATGCAATTAAAACTACAAGGTCGATCAAGTCTTTTCTCACGTAAAATCTTGATGGGGGAAAGATGGATGGATGGATACCATTGAAGAAAAAAAGGCAAGAGACTTTCGGCCTCAAAAGAACGGCATTTTTAACATACATTGTTTAAAAGGCAAGAGTCTTTCGGCCTTAAAAGAACGGCATTTTTAACATACCATATTTTAATATTAGTCACAATAGTCGGCACACTGTCCTAACCAACTGGCATAACCAACATTTACTTTGCTATAAACCTACAACTACTCTTTGCTACTAAAGACCATCAATACAAATGCAGTTCAAACCTCCTCCTCTCATTAACCCTTGCAATGAAATCATCAGCTCTTTGGTTTAATTTCTGATCTTCTTCAGGTAAATTGAGCTCACCATCTTCATCTATATCCTCTTTCACCTCCACTACTTCCTCACTTCCTCCAACCAATCCTTTCTCTTCCACAGCTTCTAATAAATCTTCCCAAGGACCACAAGTCGGCTTCTGCACTACCCTTTCTTCAACCAAAAGAGTGTTCAAGGTCTTGTCTTCCCTTTCTTGGTGGGCTGAAGAGCTCTGGTGGCTTTGGACCCTCTTCATACTTTCATATTGGTCACCAATATTTGATGTACAAGCCCCTGTGGAAAAGATTTTGGATTCTCCCAAAAGGGCAACGACAATGAGATTCCCTAGAATGAACACAAACTTGGAGCCCAAGAATACTGAACTGATTTTTGGGACAGAAACGAAGACAAAGACCTTCGTGGAAGATGATACAGAGGGAAGCCACAAAGGGCTAAAACAAAGTAAACTGCAAGTTAATGCTGTCAAAAAATAAAGGAAGAAATTGCTCAAACGATGATGATGGTGTTTCTTGTATTTGTGAATTGCTTGGAACTTCAATAACTTGATTGGATCCATTTGGAGGTTATATATTCTACCAAAAACAAGGGTGGAGTAAGAGGTATTTCTAATGAGGAAGAGCTAGCTCTAAAGCCAATCTCAGAAAAAACGAGGGAGGTCTTTCATCTGCCTGACCATAGGATATTTGCAAACACTGGTTTATATAGTGGATGAAATGGGCCTAATTTGGTAACTAAGATTCATCATACTCTTTACTTTATATTTTACTTTATGTGGTACTAGGTCACTTTTAAGGATTGAGATCCTTTCTGAAATAGGACCGAGCAATTTGAAGTGTTCAATTTAAATTTTATGTTCCCATTAGCCCATCTTACTAGCCCATCTCACACAAAATCTCTTTCTTCAACGCCCAGTTACATATCTCTCTCTTGAAAGTTTCAGATTGCTAAGTTCTGGAGTGTGACATCTGGAGAGAATCTAAATCCGATTGTTAAAAAGTTATGTGGAGGTTGATTGGTGTTTATTGGTTTCTTTCAGGCTAAGCCCCTGCTTGCAAATTTTTAATAAAACTTAAAAGTAACAAAATCTTAGAACTATTCTTTTAGGTTAACCATTTTATCAGAGGATTTATATGCTCCCAATACAGAAAAACCTGCGACAGAAGAAATCTTATTCTGGGTTCATCGGACACAGTAAGTCAGAGAGATCGAATTCATGCAACATGAAGGGCGGAGCCACCCACAAGGCTAAGGTGGGCTATAGCTTAGGGAGGTTTTTTTGTAAGTGTAGTGTTATCTACGAACTTATTTTATTTTTCACACATTCCTTTCAGTTTTCGAACTTCGGATTGAATAAATTGACGAAGATCAATGACAACAAATTAATCAGGGTGTGTGAATAGCAGTCTTTTTTCAAACTCATGCTTTAATGACTTATGTCAATGCATGTAGCCTATATTGCACAATCAATTCAAATATAGGTTATTATTTCATGTATATTTAGTAGAGGATAGCTAATAAATAATATTTTTTATGCTGAAAATATTAAATTAGTTCTATCTTTCCTCCCCCTTCTATCCTATTTGTTAAAGTAAATAAAAAGACCATTTATCCTATGCGATTAGTCTCCGTACTTCTTACTCAAGAAAAGAAAAAGAACTTTCTTTTAGTTCACAATTAAATCTCTATCTCCGCAATTCCTCGCTTTTCGTTGCGATTTTCCAATGAATGTAACCTTTGATACTTTCTTAATCGCTTTATTTACTTATTTTTTATTTATTTAGTAGGTTAATTATTTATATGGTCCTTGAAGTTGTTGGTTAGGGTTATGATTTCAAGAATTGTTTATATTCTATTGTTGTTTTTCTATATTAATTATTTAAGATTTTTTATAAGAAAAAAAAATAAGCATATGATTTTATGGTACTAATTTTGGCTAGCCCACCCAAGAAAAAAATCCTGGCTCGGCTATTGGCTGGTAGGATTCAAAACCATTGGTGCCTGGCCAATCCTCACATCCGTGGCTCCGCCACCACTCATAAGCCATAAGTAATTATTATTATTTTTTTGGATACAAAACCGTTCATAAATAACTGATAAAAGTAGAACTGTTGAATTATTAAAATAGTGTGCTTTTTATTGTTTTTAAATTAAAGAAGCATGGTTAGCTCTAACCATAAATAATTGATAGAAGTTGGTAAATTTAATCTTATATTTAGAATCACATAAACAAAAACCTAACGAGACAAATAAAATAAAAAACCACCTAATTGTGGATGAAATTGTAAAAATTTCAAGTTAGTAGGAGCCTCTCTCTCTCTCTCTCTCTCTCTCTCTCTCCCTCCCCAAATATATATACTTTTGCCCTCAAGTCTAAACCCTTTGTACAATGAAGTAGACCAAGTTCCCTTCACTCCTAACAACAGCTTCTGATATATCTATCTATCTGATTCCAAAGTCCTATAAAATTAGGGTTTCTCTCTCCCCCGGTATCTCTCTCTGGGTATCTTTTTCTCTCTCTGCCGAGATCCGATACTGTCTGCTGATGCAATAGGTATATACTTCTGTCTGCTGATGCAATAGGTATATACTTACTTCTTTTGGGTTAGTTCCCTGTTTGGTTTCTGAGGAAATGGATTATTCTTTTGTAATTTATTTTATTCCTCAACTATTTCTTTCAACTATGTCTCTCTGTTCGGTTGCGGTTCATGAAGACTGGGAAAAAGATATTAAATTTTTAATTTTTACGGATGATATGTTTGGTTTCTGTTTAATTAGAATTCACGTTGGCTGAGCAAAGTTGTTGTTTCAAGGGTCGTTTTGACTGCTTTCCGGGTCCCAATTTTTGTCGAATATTTCAGAGATTGAAAAGCTAAGAATTTTAAACTCAAAGTGTCAGTTTTGGACAACAGAGGATTTGATTCAGTTTACGTTGTTGGTGATTCAGAATTGTTTTGCTTCACCTGGGTTGTGGGAATCACTAGTTTATGTTTAACAAAACATGATAGAATAGGACATTTTCGAGTTCTAAGGTTAATGGGTCTGTGTCTGTTGTGACACCCTTTTAAGGCGTCGATAGCGTTGGCATATGCTGAAGTTTTTGAACTTCCTAAGTTGTGTGCCACAGCTGTGAAGCTGTTAATCTCTCTTAAGGAGCTAACTTTTGTCCGTAACTAGTAACTGCAGTAACAGAGGAATCTGTTGTTGCCATGTCCGACGCTAAAAGACAATTGCTTGAATGTCGCTTTTGGTATTCTGATGGGAAATGAGATTTTTAGACAATTGCATATGAGACATTTCACATTATGTGGCTGTGAACATTTTATTGGGGAAGAATATAGCTTCCGATTGGTAGAAAATATTCATATCATTCGATTGTATGGCAACGTAGAGTTGAGTAGTCATCGGAGGTACATGTATAATTAATTCTGGTCCTGTGCTTAGTTGTATTAGAAAATTGATAATGGGCCTTTAGGATGACTAGTATATTAGTTTTTATATTGATTGGTCATTGATTTTTTTCTTGAATTTCAATTTATAACCATTTTGTCTGTCCGAAAGAGATATGAACTATTATTGCCTGTTATATCATCTCAACATTACTTGTAGAGCTGATATTGATTGTAACATGAGGATGAGAAATTAATCATGGAATATGTAATTTGCTAATATTCGATTTTCTTTTTGTAGACGACAAAGTTTATGCCAATCATGGAGAATGGTAATGTTAAGCAAGCTGAAGATGCTAAACTACTTGCCAATGAAGCATATAAAGGTAGTAATCTGTGCTTCTACAATCCGTCATACCTTTTTTTTTTCTTTTAATTTAATTTCACAGGTATGGCAATGAAATAAATTATCCTTTTAATTTCTTTGATTTTATGTACATGTACTTATAAATCAAAATTTAAATAATCAAAATAGATTTGATACGAGTGAGATTTACTTTCGGTGTTGCCGAAAGTTAATCCTAACAAGTGATTGACATTATACATATATCTCACTCTAGTGCTCTGAATTGAATGAATTCATGTGAGACATTGACTTTATCTGTTTGTTTCCTCACAATTGGCAAGAATGCCTCACATAGAGATTAACTTTGAACAGTATTCTATTGATTTGTTTGTACTTGTAGTGCATTTATTTTGGGGTATGATCTGTGTGCTCATATTTTCTCTATGATATTAGCTCATAAATTTGCTCAAGCTATTGATCTGTATACACAAGCGATTGAACTAAACAGTCAGAATGCTGTATACTGGGCCAATCGTTCAATTGCCCACCTTAAGCTGGAGGAATATGGTAGCGCCATACAAGATGCTTCCAAGGCTATTGAAGTTGATCCCAAATATTCAAAGGCATGTTTTATCTTATCCCCTAGGTTTTGTGCATTTAGACATGTGTGATTGTGTTCTGATGGTTTTCTGTTGTTGCAGGGATACTACAGACGAGGTGCAGCTTATCTTGCTATGGGGAAATTTAAAGAAGCTTTAAAGGATTTTCAGCAGGTGCTTTCTTCAGCACTTTTCTAAAATTGTGACAAAATAATTTTACCTACTATCATAAAAAATAATTTTCAATACCTATTATCATATTAAACTGCAAGAAGTTGAAGCCGCTTTTATTTCCAGCAACCCTTATGATACCAGTACATTTAAAATATCTGTATTTGGAGGAGGGTTTTAAACAATATACTCATCATGTGAAAATGTTTATCTGCCTAGTTGGTTGTTTTTCAGTATATACATTTAATGGCGTTTTCGTTAAAGATAAATCTTAAGTTTCTGGAGAGTCCAATGTGCACATTCAGAAGGTCGTAATTCTTCTTCATTTAATTACTATAAAGTTGCATTTTAAATGTCTCCAAGAGTTTTAGAACAATCGTTGTCCTTATTCATTGTGGCTCACATCTCTTGTATGCACATTTACTGGAGCAATGCTAAGCTGTAGTTGGTTATGGTTTGTGGAATTGGAATCTTTACTGAAACATGGTACGTCCCCCACATCTGAGCATGGAGCAATTGGGGTAGACAACCAATTTTCATAAGCTCTATAATCAGAATGTTGAATGTGATAAGACAAGCTTAGGTCTAGTTTGAGAAAAGAAAAATCAAAATGTGCAGAGACTTTTGTATAATGTCATTGTCTTTCCTTTCATAAATTGATACACAAGAGATGAAGGATGCTTTTGAAAACGTGTACCAAATTTTCTTTTGGTAGCAATTGTCTTAGATGCTGCATTGTTTGAATTTTTTCCTTGATCTAAAATAGGTCAAAAGAATCAGTCCAAATGATCCTGATGCTACCAAGAAATTGAAGGAATGTGAGAAAGCAGTGATGAAGCTTAAATTTGCTGAAGCAATATCTGTACCGGAGGCTGAAAGGCGTCCTGTAGCAGATTCTATTAATTATCGTTCTATAGGTATTCGTGTTGTTGGTTTTATGCTGTTTCATTTCTTGTTATGTTTGTCCGGGTTTTTCCACTTTCTTCTGCTTATCTTATATAAATTTTATTTTTCTTTTTTCGTTTCAATTTTTTGCAAAATTTCATCATCATATGTTTCAAGCAATGGATTTTGTTAATTGTTAAAAAATTTGTTAAGAATTGCTTGTCCATGCTTCTGAATGTTGATAAGCGTTCAAGGCATTCTATGAATCTCATTCTTTGAAATGTACTCAAGTGCATGCTATTACAAAAAAGTGAATGCGATAGCTGCCCTATGTATCCCCTGTTTTGTTCTATTCTTTTTAGTGAAATTGGTTTCTTATTAAAGAAAAATATAGCAGCTTGATTTGGACTACTTAAAGATCTTCTCTTTTAGGTTTGTGAAGTTTTGTTAACTGCAAGATTTGCTCTCGCCAATATTGGTGTCTGTTTTATTTTCTTGGAAATGTATGATGGCGCCTGATTTTTATTAAATGATTCTGTTACTATTTACCTGATTCATTTCCATGTCTTTGTGATATCCTGAACTTTTTTACTGATCCCTCTTTGTATCAGTTCTACCTGAGCCATTACATAGTGCACTATTACCATAGTTCTGAATTTTGTTTTTTTGTCTGAATTCCCAAGGGATATTTATGAATTTCAAGCCTCTAAATTTTCACCAACACTTGTAATTAATGAAAGGTGGTTTTAGATTTCTCATTTATTGATTCTGGATTAAGCAGGTTTAGAGCTCTTATAGCAGCGTCCATGTTTGATAAGTTTCAGTGTATTTCTAAGATTCGGTAGTGTTGGTTGCATTGGTAGTGGGCGCTATTACGGTAGATACAGGAGCTGCAGAAGTGAGCATGTTGGCCATGCTGTGTACCAAAACTATAGTCATGGCCGTAGGGACGGAACTGGTGGTATTTGTGCTGGTGATTTTGTCAGTGCTATGGTTCAGAGGGTCCAATATTACCTAGAAATCCCTCTTTTTTTACTTTTCATTTTTTTTTTTTGGAACAATTGATCATTTGCACATTCAAATTTCATTAATTGGGGCGTTTGGTGGGGATATTTTGGATGAATGACTTTTTGTTGGGTTGAGTCTGATATGGAAGGATCCCTCATGTCGGTTTCCGTTTCTCTCCTGTCTCTGATGTTGGTTACACTGCCTGGTTTATTTGGGATGGCATAGTTAACCCAAATTGTTTTTTACAGATGGATGAACTGTACACACAAAGTTAATGCCCTATAATTTACGCATTAGTTGCATCTGTTAATGCCCCAGTGCTGGCAGGGCGTCTGGGGCACCAAAATTATTAGAGCGGTACATTTATATATTTTTTCATAAAAGTATAAATTTATAAAATTTGGTTTGATGACAAAGAAATTGAACTAAAACTAGTGGTTTAGTTGTTTGAAATTAATGAGGAGGTCTTGGGTTCAAAACACCTTGTTTGCTTATTTACTTTTCAATTTTTACAAATTTCTTTTCATCATAAGAGTATAAATATATAAAATTTGACTAAATGATCAAAAAGTTTAA